>JAVJIF010029002.1:0-16873 GCA_038442645.1 Agave tequilana
CAAGAGAGAGAACAAAGAGAGACAGACAAAAAGAGAACAAAGATATAGACAGAGAGAGATCAGAAAGAGATGGAGGGTAGAGAGCAGAGAGATCGAAATGAGAGATAGAACAAAAGAGAGAGATGGACGGGGAGAAATTACCTGAGATCGGCGACGAGCTCCACAATATCTGCGACGAGAATCAGATCTGTAAAAAATTAAAATTAAAATTAATGTTAAATGAAAAACCCCAAATTCTTTGAAACCCTAAAATTAAACCCGACCTTACCTTCCTTTTCCTCTCCGTCGTCGTCGTTGTCGTCTTTATCACCACCGCCGCCGATAGAGAACGAGAGAGAGGGGAGAGAAAGATCGAGAACGAGAGAGGGGAGAGAGAGATCGAGAACGAGAGAGGGTAATATATAAAATCGAATCTTATTTTTTAACCCGACCCGACCCGACTTCGCAGTGTCGGGTCCCTGTCCCGACATAATTAAACCCGGTGTGCTTCACAGACAGTAATATATAAAATCAAATCCTTTTTTTAACCCGACCCGACCCGACTTCGCAGTGTCGGATCCGTGTCCCGACATGATTAAACCCGGTCCGCTTCACTGTCACAGGCCGAGCCATGTCTGACACGTGTCGAGCACGTGTCCGTGTCCGAAACGTGACCGACACGGACAATTCGGGCCTGGCCATCTTCGTGCTTCACAGTTGAAAGGTTATTTTTTTTTAGAGGTTTTTAAAATAATTTAATTTTGATTTTGAGAATAAGAAAAGGAAGAAGAAATCTGATTTGAGAGTGATTTTTTACCTTTTTTAATATATTTTTACTTGGAGTTTGATTTGAGAGATAGAAGTAGAAGAAGAGAAAGAGGAAGGAGATCAGTGTTAAGTTGGAAAGAAGGGGTTTAATCATTAAATAAAGGTAATTTAGTCATTCTTTTTTTTTAAAAAGGATAAATTACCCGATCATAAAGGAATGTTCTCGTCTCATTTATGAAGTGTGGGGTAAAATCTTTAAGACCCAAAATATTTAGAGGGTAAATTGGCAAATCTATAATTTAAGGGCATCGATAATTTAAGGATAATTTATGGGTATTAAAAAAAAGTAGTTTAATCATTCTTTTAAAAAAAAGATAAGTTAACCGATCATGAAGGAATGTTCTCTTTTCATTTTTGAAGTGTGGGGTTAAAATTTTAAGACCCAAAATATTTGGAGGGTAAATCGGCAATATCAATAATTTAAGAGTATCCTCTAAGCAGAAAAGATTTAAAGGGTATATATCTAAAAAATCCCTTATTATTACTGTCATTATTGTCATTATTATTTAAAGAGTGTTTTCTAGGACAAAATTTGATAATGAAATGTTAAATACAAAACCAACTAAAATTCGAGGTGTTTCTGTTGAGATGGATGGAGGGAACATAAAAGTTTTCAGGAATTTTAACTTGACACCAAAGTCCGTGAGTCTGACAGACACTAGAATGAACAACACAATGCCAAGCTACTAACGAATCACACGAGAGATTATGCAGGAACTGAAAGGAAGTTTCTGCACGAGATATAATAGAGGGCAACTGGAACTGATATAGTTAATGATAGAAAGTGTGATGCGAATCACTAGGTTTTTATTTATTTAGATTATTTTTCTTTATATTTTCGGTTAGACTATTTTCTATCTTTATTTTAGTCCCATATTAAATATGTTGGGAGATTTCTACTTGTATAAGCCTATAAATTACTATGTAGTTACTTTTCAGTTGAATTGACTTGAGAAATTTAAACTTTGCATTGCAATTATTTGCTTTGTGTTGAATCTCTACATGTTGATGTGCTGAGTGGAAAGAGATATTCTTGGTGGTGAAGCTAAAATTCATCTTTATCTTTTTAAACCCTAATGTTCTCTCCATATTTATCTTCTTCTCCATCCCATTTTACATCAGTTTGGTATCAGAGCTAAAATTCCTGCTCCTTTCATTCTCAAAAAAATTTTTTCTTCCACAAAATCCGCTTTTTCTACAAAAACCTAGCCTCTTCCTCTACAAAAGCCTTACCTCCTTCACAAAACCCTAAATACCTCTTTCTATTCTCTAGTTCCAAAAAAATGAAAAAAAATCAAAAAAGAGAAACAATTAAAAAATTAAAAATTTCATTGTTCATGATCGTCTTCCCCGAGCAGTAGCAGAAACCTATCTAGGGTTTTGTCCACCCCATGCACCGCCACCACCTTGCACTCATCACCGACGCCCTCCCTCATCTTCGTCTTCATCGCTGAGATCACCCACCACCCTCGCCGCTGGGATCTGCTCGACACTGAGATCTCCACGCCACCCACGCCAACGAAGACTGCAGCGTCCTCACTCCTTTGATCTCCGTCCTCCCCTCTTCGTCTTCTCTTCGTCGTTGACGTCGTGGGGGTGCTCCTCTGACCTCTTCTGATCTTTTTCAACCACCCTCAGATCTCACTGACAACCGTCCTTCATCAACAACCTTCTTTTGCCCTTGCCACTGTCCACCGACGTGACCATCACTCGACAGCAACCGCCTCCTCTCCATCTCCATCATCACCATCTCCTTCGTCTTTCGATCATTATCGCCAGTGATGCCACCTCGCCATCATGTCGGCATCGCCGTCAGTCGGATCTTTCACCCCGCCGCCTCTCCAGCCGATTTCGCCGTCGCATTCGCCGTCATCGGGTGGGAGAAGAAAGGATATCGGGTTCAAATCTGAATTGTGGGTTGGAATTCATAATCAAACCCGGTCCCGATCAAAGCGGGCTTAAATAGACACCACATCCACAAAGATCAGAAGTGAACCCGAACCGAGTTAGTTAAACCAGATCCATTTTAGCCGAACTCGGTTCAGTTCGAGTCAACCTGACTCAAAACTGACCGAGTTAATTCAGTCAAACTCTAGCTGCGTCAGCTCACTAAGTCAGCCAACAATAGCACAATCTTGATTCAGAGCCCGTTCAGGCCTGTTCGGAGTCCGATTCGAGTTTCGTCTGCAGTGTTGGATTTATAATCGAGTCTCGGAGTCACTGAAAATTTTCAAAGCTTTCGGATAACAGATCCGGCCTTTGTGCAACTTTATTTGGAGCAACTACTCGGCATCGTTGCTTTTTAAAGCGCTTTTGGGTACTCTCTAATCTCACCTCATATTATTGCGATATCCTTACGTACCTATGGTGGGATGTGGTGATTGTTAGTGTAGTTGTTACTGTTAGTTACCTAATTTGCTGCCTGCTTGCATCTTCACTTTTATGATTCATTTTGCATATTCCTTTTAGGAGCCATTAGAAAATATTTTTCGTTTGATCATATAGCACACGCATTTAGCGACACGTAGGAAAACTTTTGCATCCGTGTGATGTGTGTATCGCATTTGCATTTTTGATAGTGCATGCTCCTTTGTAGTGGTAGAACCTATCCCTGATCATCTAGATATGAAGGCCAAACTAGATCTAATTCTTAAAGAGTTACAGGACTTAAAACTTAGGGTAGAAGGGTTGAAAAGTAAACACAAAAATGAGACATCTAGAGATGACCTCCGAGATGATAAGCGAGAGCACCGATCAACGTCATGATGACATAATTCGTCGCTTAAGATAAACCGCGCAGATTGACAAGGATGACACCGATTGACGGTATCCATGACCCGAAGATTTTTACTGATTGGGATGGCTGACTTGGATTACGATTTTGATTAGTATAGGTTTACTGAGAAAAGTACAATTCGGTTTTGCTACGATGAGACTTACATGGCCAGCTATGATTATTGGGCATCGATAAAGAGTAGGGGTGAGCATCGGTCGGTTCGGTTCGGTTTTTGCTAATTTTTGCAAAACCGAACCGAACCGAATAGACTTAGTAACTGAACCGAACCGAATCACTCAGTTCGGTTCGGTTTTTCGGTTTTTTCGGTTAGGTCAATATATTGCCATCATTTCTTACATTTTTAATCACCATTATATTATCATCCTTTAATATTATAATCTCAAATATCCATTACTAAATTAGAAATAAGAAAAAGATTTTAAGCTTAATGTGAATTGAAAATTCATATTCTAAAACTTTTACACCGTATTTGAGCTCTTATATTAAAACTCATATAATTATTACTAACTTTAATGATAAGAATGAAAAAAAGAACTATATTAATATAAATATTATTCTCAATTGTGATGTTGTACTTAATATTGCTTTCACATATTCAACATAAAAAAATGGTATTACTAAACTAATGAGATAAGCTTCCACCAGTTTTTATTATGAACTATATGATTCGCTAAATTGAATTTGAGTAGGTTAATATATAGGGTAAGAAATTCGGTTCGGTTCGGTCTATTCGGGTTTTAGAACACAAAACCGAAACTCGACCGAATTAGAGCTGTTCGGTTCGGTTCAGGTTCGGGTTTCGGTTTTTTGTCGGTTATTTCGGTTATAACCGAACTCTGCTCACCCCTAATAAAGAGTACACGAGGCGTGGACTTTCGTTGAGTCTGGGGAGTAAATGAAACAGAAATTTAAGGAGAAATACCTTTCCGATTCCTATAAGCATCGCCTCTTAGATAAATTGCACAGCCTTCGTTAGGGTAGTATAGGTTAGTTCAAGACTACACTATCAAATTTGACGACCTAACCCTATGTTGTGAGGTGTAAGAGACTTCTACCAAGCCATATCTGGGTATCATTTGGATTGAGTTCAGATATCCAGCGAGTTAGCTTCATCACTTCCGCACGTTAGAGACCTTTGAACAGGCAAGCCAACTAGCTCAAGACATTAAAATCTCTCTCAGATTTTCTTCAGAGCGTAAGGTCATTCCTAAAGCCCGGGATCAACCTAGCCAAACACTCACACACTAGAGACCCTAAGGGTAAGTCTGTGATAGGTGAATCTTAAGAATGCCAATGATAGTCAGTATTTTAAGTGTCAAGGCTATGGTTATATTACTGCTCAGTGCCCCTCTAAGAACTTTTTAGTTAGGAGAACTAATTTAGATGATGATGGGCTCGAGACAGTAATCCGTGAACCGGTTGAGAGTTTGTATGATACTGATGAGGACGTTAGGGATTCGAGCACCCAATTAGGTGTCATTAGATGTTTACACAGGGTTGTTAGATATGAGGATTGGTGTAAATTTAGTGAGTTTCACACTTACACATAAGGGAAAGAATCATAAGCTGATGATAGATAAGGGAAGTTGTGCGTCATTGCCGAGACAACTCTTGAGAAGATGGGTTTCAAGGTGAACCACATTTTCACCCATACAACGTGACTTGGGTTGATAAAATTACTCAATCTATTACCCAACATTGTCATGTCTCTATCCACATCTCTAGCTACCAGGATCGTGTTTGGTGTGACGTCTTAGACATAGACGCTGCACGATTTTGTTGGGTATGCCTTGGTTGTATGACTTAGACGTGACCGGTCTTGGTAGGTCACACATATGAATTTAAATGTAATGAAAAGAAGATAGTGTTGAAACCTATCAGATCCAAATCTAATATGGGTACTAACAAGATGGAAGTAGTCACCAATAAGAAAAACGAGAAGCCATGTTACCTAGTGAGTAGATCTCAATTTCGCCTGAAACTCCGATTGATAGGTTTAACTCTAAACTTAGGAATCCCTTGGCCTTCTCCCTCTTCCCAGAGGCATTACTCTCATTGTTATAGTTGAGTCACTTGCACCATATTGTATGAGTTGCATGTTCACACAAAAGGGCAAATGGCATTCAACAATTATAATTATCGATCTGACGCAGAGTCTCACAAGCGATTACAAGCACATATAATAGGCGATGAGGTGCTGATTAGAGTGTACCCAGAGAGGTTCCCATTGGGGACGTTGAAAAAGGCTCTATACTCGACGCAGTGGTCCATAAAAGATTTTGAGGTTTGGTTCCAACGCCTACGAGCTCGATATTCTCATGATTTTGGAATCAGCCTGATATTCAACGTCGAGGATCTGACTTGTTTTTGCACTCCAGTGGCTCATTTTGTGCAGTCTTTACCCGGTTCGACTTCATCATTCACACTGTCATCATTCGTCATTGGCGAATTTTTCGAAGCGAGGGAAATGATGAGAGTCACTAGGCTCTTTTATTTATTTAGGTTATTTTTCTCTTTATTTTAGGCTAGGCTATTTTCTATCTTTATTTTAGTCTCATATTAAATGTGTGAGAAACTTCTACTTGTATCGGCCTGTAAAAGACCAAGTGTTATAATTAATTTTCAGTTCAGTTGATTTGAGAAATTTAAACTTTGCATTGCAATTATTTGCTTTATATTGAATCTCTGCAACGATGATGTGCTGAGTGGGGGAGTGATCTTCGTGGTGAAGGCAAAATTCATGTTTATCCTTGTAAACCCTAATGTTCTCTCCATCTTTTTGTTCTTCTCTATCCGTTCTACATCAAAGTGCATCACCTTGTAACTGAATAGGCCTCTCCAAAGTTGTGGCAAATATAAGAGCATAAAAATATACATGAAGCCTCTACAATCACAGGATCATTCATATGCGCAGGACCTGAACAGAACTCTAGGTATTTCAGAACTGAAACATAAACAAGTTCTCCAACTTTTTAGGGAAGCTAGTATCTTTTAATTGTGCCGTCCCCAGCTTTCTTTCTGTACTTGTCATATTGTAGCTAGAGATGGGTATAATAATCAAAAAGTGGGGTACAATATTACTAATAGCTTGTGCAAGTTTCTTTTATATTCGATTTTTTTTTAAAGCATTGAAAGTATGTCTCCTTGCGCATTTGGATCCATCCATTGTGATCACCTGAAAATAGTAGGGGATAAAAATACTACAATAAATGGATCTATGGTGCATGACACGAGGCTTTCATGTTTTCCTATTGTGATCACAGTTAAAATGTTTCTTAGTTTCTCCTTTCTAGTTTCCCTGCTGATAGTTTACTTTGAAACCTTCATGTAAAAAAAAGTTGGAAGGTTTCTCTCTTATGAAGTTCGTATAATGCTGAGGATTTCAGGTATGTTCCCGCGTATTCTACGCGGCTGAAGTTTGAAGATGGATCATGGCATGTCTTGCCCGCTAAAGCCTCCGATCCAATGGGGTCAGTGGATCCAGTGTGGACAGAAAGCTATTGGAACCTATGGGCTGCGAATTTATACTGTCAGAGTTCGGCATATGATCGCCTTATTCTTGCCCACTGGAGTGATTCTCACTGTATCTTCTTATATTGCGGCAGTTGCAATCAGAACTTGCATCTCGAAGGCTTTGAAGCGGGATTGAAGCACAGCAGCAGTTCATAGATTGAATGATGAATATTCTTTTGGAAAAATATATTAAGAGGTCTGTACATTTTTTGAAGGAAATCAAACAATGCAGGGTTTCCTTACAGCAAGTAGAAGGAATTTTGGGTGGCGGTTTCGTGAAACACCGTTAATTCTATTGTCGAATGTTTGTCTTCCTGCTGAATTTTTGTTTCTGAAACTTACAGGAAGCACAGTTTTAGACCTTAGAACTTTGGCTTCTATGTTTTAGCTGTTGGAGGGAAATTATTGAAGTCTTTTATTAGATGGTCTAATGTTGCTTCAATTTGAAAAACTCAATAGGGTTTTCCAATTTATTACTTATTAAATGCAAGTATTTGCCTTAGGTCTGCGCATACCTCTTCATATTGGGTTCAGCCTATTTTTCAGAAATGTTGTGAGCCCGGGCTTATAAATCATATGGCTGAAAGGCCAAAAAAGAAGGAAAAAAAAAAAGAACTTGTTTTTATTTTGTTTGTTTGTTTTGGTTTATTTATATATTGTCGTTAAATATTGTGGACCTTAAAAAAAACCTGTTAAATCTAGATGTGAATCCTGTTAATTTGATCCTGATTTAAGTTCATGTGATTTAGTTCAAGTTGAAACATCTTCTTCCTAATATAATTTATATAAGATCATTTAATCTTCTTTAAATAAGTCTCAATATTTCAACAAATAAAAATAAAATTAATTTTAAATAAGAAAATGTTGTTAATTTCTATTTGTTATTTATGAAAATTCGCATATTTAGAGGGGAATTATGGATTTGGATAGTTTGTAACCTGAATTAGAATCGAGTATCAAATTTCTTGACTAGTATGGATCCTACTCAAATTTCATTTGTTCCCAACCTTACGTCTAAGTTTCTAACAATTTACAAAGTATTTTCAAGAAAACAGAAATATCTATGGCATTTCTCAGAAATTTTGTGCGTGTGGGGTGGGTGTAGGGGGATGGGGGGGTGTTCAGTTTTTAGGCAGTGAAAATAGGGATGCGTCAATCATTCTCACTTGACGAATAATGACACGCTTTGAGCTATATGATCAAAATGTATGGTTTGAAAGCAACTCCATAGTGAACGGTTATACTTTGCGGTGTCAGCTTTCAAGTGAGTCATGTGTTTCGTGAAAGAAATGTTAGGCTAGTTTTTATTTTAATAAAGGTGCGTCAGTCTTCGTGGTGGAGGTATTTTGATATTCACTCTGTCGACAGTTGCCAGAAAAAGTGTTTTTTTTCACTCGTTGAGTAAAAAAAGTATTTTCTTATCAAGACGAGAAGCGAAGAGAATGGAGAAGAGAATGATCAAATTTTTGTTCTTGTTCGTTAGTTTATTGTTGGTCTCTTTTTCGACTTCTTTCTTCATTTACTGTATTCTAAAGAAGTGGGGAACAATAGTTTCCCTACGTGATGCAAATAGGGAAACTCTCTGGTTTATTCACAGTCTCAATCATCTCATATTCAATCGCAACTGAAGAACATGACGCGTTGTAGCAGCAATTAAAGGACTTTCCTTTTAAGATTACGACAAAAAAAAAACCCTCTTGTTTTTCAAGCTTACTAACAGGAACTAATGGTTGTAGCAGCAAAGAACAAGATAGATCTCTGAGATTTGATCTCAAAGTGAGTACCAAACTTTTTTTTTCCCCTTGTCAAATTGGATATATATAGTTAGTTTCTGTTAGTGAGCATTTTAGTTTTTTGCCTACATTACATATGTTGTACACTTAAATAATTTTTAGGATTCCTTCTTGTTGTATTTTATTAAATACATTTTCTGTTGACATTATATATTTCCTCCTTTGATTCAAGAGGAAACTAGAAAAAATAAAACTGATTTGTTCTTGAAACTTGACAACAAGGTAATTAGAGAACAAAAACAATGCAGATTTGAATTATTTAGAATGTCAAATACAAAAATTTTAGCAATGTAATACTCATCAATAAAATCTCCAATATTTCAATTCATGGCTCCTGATTTGCTGATTTTATTTGGACACTAGTCCAATTCCAGTGCTATGAATTAAAAAAAAAAACAGTAGATTATTCAAGAAATCAAATGTAAAACACTAAAGAAGCTACCATTTTAGCACTTCAAGTCATTTTTGCTGGTATTAAATTTGAAGAACAAAGAGACATCTCCCCCATTTGTTAAAAGCATGATGTAAGAATTTAGAAAATAGTTTTAGCTTCTCCATATATATATATATATATATATATATATATATATATATATATATAATATATATAATATATATAATATATATATATATAGGGCTTACTGTACCTCAGCCCGCGGGCTGAGAGAGTTTTCTCAGCCTGCGGACGTTGGCAACATCACCGCCCCACATCTGTAATAATTTTGGCGGGCAAAATCCTGTAAAATCCCGCCCAATTTAATGCCAGTCACCTCAACATTGTAATTTCCAAAAATACCCTCCCTCACAATTTTTTACCGACCTTAGTAGCAGTCCTCAGAAAAAGACTGCGACCTTGGTAGCAGACCTTGGTAGCAGTCCTCAGAAAAAGACTGCGACCTTGGTAGCAGTCCTCAGAAAAAGACTGCGACCAGGTAGCAGTCCTTAGAAAAGACTGTGGTAGCAGACCTTGGTAGCAGTCCTCAGAAAAGACTGCGACCTTGGTAGCAGTCCTCAGAAAAAGACTGCGACCATGGTAGCAGTCCTTAGAAAAGACTGCGACCGTGGTAGCAGTTCTCATAAAAACACTGCGACCATGATAGCAGTCCTCAGAAAAAGACTGCGACCTTGGTAGCAGTCCTTAGAAAAGACTGCGACCGTGGTAGCAGTTCTCATAAAAACACTGCGACCTTGGTAGCAGTCCTTAGAAAAGACTGCGACCGTGGTAGCAGTTCTCATAAGTACTGCGACTATATTAAAAATCATTAAATATCAAATCAGATAAAAAAAATTAAAGAAGCAGCATTCACTGTCTTTTACCGAAAAAGTAGCTTTTCATAAGGGGTATTTGGTAATTTAACTTCTTTCAATAAGCGGGCCGCAAGTTAGTGGGGTGCAAAATTGAGCCACGTCAGCGCAGGCTGAGAGAGTTCTCTCAGCCCGCGGGCTGATATACATTTTTCTCATATATATATATATATATATATATATATATATATATATATATATATATATATATATATATATATATATATATATATATATATATATATGGGCTTACTGTACCTCAGCCTGCGGGCTGAGAGAGTTTTCTCAGCCTGCGGGCGTGGCAACATCACCGCCCCACATCTGTTAAAAAATTTGGCGGACAAAATCCTGTAAAATCCCGCCCATTTAATGCCAGTCACCTCAACATTGTATTTCCGAAAATACCCTCTATCACAACCTTTTACCTTATTGTAAAAAAATTGTCTTCCAAAAAAATTTACAGCTCTAAAACTTCAACCGGCGGTTCTGATCCAATTAGTTCTTTTCCTTCAAAAATTTCATCCGTTTTTGAAAAAAAATATTTGCAACTGATGGCGCCTAAGAAATCATCCGTCGAAAAAGGTACTACAAAATTGATATTTTCAAAAAATTTAGGGTTTTGTGTATTTTAATAGTTTTAAATTTTTCAAGATTTATTCTGAAGTCGCATGTTTTTTTAATTTTTTTTAAATATTGGAAACATGGTCGCAATACGAAAGAGATTTTCAAACTTTAGACGATAAAGGTCCTATTTTTTGAAAGTTTTTATTATTTACTTCTATTTTTACTGTGTCGCAGTTCAGATCTGTGCGACTTTGGAATTTTTTTTTTTACCTTCCTTGTAGATGAATGCGACGTAGGTCGCAGTATATGAAATTTACTTTTTTTTTCTCACATACTGACGACATGGGGTCGCAATTGTTTAAATAAGAGTTGTAGTCTCAAGTCTTCACCAAGGTCGCAGTTTATTTTAAATAAATGTTTTTATCAAACTTGTGTCGCAGTTGTTTCTTTTTGAACTGTAGTCTTATGCGACCTTGGTCGCAGTGTTGGCCCTGGTCGCAGTTGTTCTGATTGCACTGTAGTCCTATGCGACCTTGGTCGCAGTGCGACCTTGGTCGCAGTACATGTAGTGCGACCCTAGATTGCAGTGTAGTCCTGGTTCTAGTTGTTTTTTTTTTTGCAATGCATGATTGCGACCGAGGTCGCAGTTTATTAAAAAACAAATATGCTTTTTATTCCCTTATAATTTTTAAATAATCATTGGTCTAAAGTGTTTAATTTTTCTTGCTACGTAGGTAAACAACAGATATAGGTTCGTCCTCTGAGATCAAGTATAAAACCAATGTGCCAGTTAATGAAGAAATTTAAAAAGTACATACAGCCTGATTTCGTAGAGGCGATGAAGAATACCCCATTTGGCCCAATCTTCATGGCGTTCTACAATGAAGAATTTGGGGCTGAGAAAGCTCTAAAATTAAACGTTGCCGTACTGCGTATTTTAGACCAGTATGACAGGAATACAAGGATCTTTACAATGGGGGTAAAGAGATTGAGTTAACAGTGGAGGATGTTGCCCTTACTTTTGGTCTACCTGTCAATGGGGTAGATTTTGTGATGAATAAGACATGTACGCTGAAAGATAGAGGGGTTATAAAACATTTTTTCCCCAATATAAAGAAGATCACAAAAGTATCTATTGAAGATGTTTTGGATAATCTTCTTGTCAAGAGAAGGAGGAGGGATATATTAGATGTGTCACAGGATGAACAATTTGAGAAGCAAATGTCTATGAAGGAAATTATAAGAGACATAAATAGACTTGCAGCTCAAGACTTTACCACATTAGTCATCCTATACATGTCGGCCACTCTTTTCTTCTCTGGCAGTAAATGCACGGTGCCGTGGTATATTGTGGAACAGATTGCCAATATGCAACTAATGAGGACAATATGCTGGGTAAAAGCTGTTTGGCAATTCCTGATTGACTCAATGGACATCTTCAGGCAAACCACGTACGAACTGCAAGGATGCTCCGTGCAAATTATTGTAAGTAGAAATCTCAAATTTGGCCAACATTATATGAAATTTACCCATAAATTGAGAAAATTGTGAAAATTAATTTAATTTTTAATTTTTCAGTATTGGCTGTGTGAGAGGGCACTATTTTTGAGCAGAGGTCTGGTTGGAGGAAAAAACCCACGCGCAGTAAGATGGGACCTCCAAAATATTGGCAGATCTCTACTTGAAGTTGATCTAAAAAAGATTGACAGCAATATTGTAAGTTAAACTTCTTTTATGTATAGTACAAATAAAATGCGACCATAGTCGCAGTATTGAGCTGCAACTTTCGCAGTTCGTTTTCTGCCTAACAAATAATGTGCGACCATGGTCGCATTCTCTTGAAAATACCCTTTTCAACAGAAATGCGACCATGGTCGCAGTGTTGAGTGCATGTCTTGGCAGATAAATTTATGCACGACAAAACATACTGCGACCATGGTCGAATCTTATCCAAAAATATTTCATAAATAAACTGCGATCATGGTCGCAGTATCATTATTTCATTGTTTTATTTTTAGCTTACCTTTTTCTGTTTATTTTCAGATTTTGAGTCGAATGGCCAACATCTCTAATGATAAAAAATATGGTTGGCCTTCCTGTTGAAGGGGAAGAGGATGAGGAAGAAGAAGTAGCAGAAGATGAAGGTGAAGATGAAGGTGAAGAAAAAGAGAAGAAGAAGGTCAAAGTGAAGGAGATGAAGGAGGCCATACATGTAATGAGGCTGACATTCCGGCGGAAAAGGAGCCAGAACCGGCTGAAAACGAGTGAGCAAGAACCAATTTTTGAAGGTTATTGCCACCTCCACCGATGTTCAAGCAGCAGAAATAAAACGATTGAGGTCTGCAAATCAGCACTTGAGAGATTATGTTTCTCAGCTTGAAAAAAAGATTGAAAATATGGAGACTGAGAAAAGACTCAAGGCTGAATTAAAATTAAAAAGAAGAGAAAAAAGAGAGAAGAAAAACCAAAAAAAGGCAACAGGAGAATAGAAGAAGGGAAGAGGAGGAGAATGAAAGGAGGAAGAGGGAAGAGGAAGAGAAAGAGAAGGAGAAGAAGAGGAAGAAGAGAAGGAAAAGGAGAACATGAGGAGAGAAGTGGAGGAGAAGGAGAAGGAGAATAGAAGAAGAAGGGAAGAGGAGGAGAATGAAAGGAGAATGAGGGAAGAAGAGGAGAAGGAGAAGAAGAGGAGGGAAAAGGAGGAGCAGGAGAAGAGAGAAGAGGAGGAGGGAAGAGGAGGGGCAGGAGAGGAGGAGGGAGGAGGAAGAGAATGAGAAGAAGAGGAGGAAGGCACAGATGGAGAACAAAAGAATGAAGGAGCAGATGGAGAAGCAGGCTGAAGAGGAGAAGAAGAAAAAACTGGAAGAGGATAAAATCATGGGTTCTGAGTCTGTTTTAATTATTACTGGGGAAGATATTCCAAGTTTTTCTCTGAATCTAACTCAAATGACTCAAGAAATCCGAAGAGATAGAGCTTCTGAAGAAGAAATTCAAGAACATACTCCGCCTCAGAAGCAATCCTCAAAGAAGCTGTTTTGGAAACCTCTAAAGGAACAATAGAAAGGGGAGTCAAAGAACGAAAGCGCGCTGAAAGAGATCGCGATGACTCCGACTTTGTTTATCCAAAACAGAAGAAGAAAAAAAATGAAAATCCTCTTCCACAGCCTGCGGCTGCGAGTTCTACCGCTGGTTTCGGCAACAAAAAGATTTCCTCCACTGAGCCAAAATCGACAGAATTGACCGAAACCACATCATACAGAATTCTGCAGCCCCATCAACAAGCTCTTATAAAATATTTCTTCGACAAGTCCTACTCTGAGTAAGTTAATTTATATCAAAAAATTTCTGTTATACCTTTATATAAGAACAATTAAATTACTAACTTTGTTTTGAATATCTTGCAGTTCTACTGCGTATCAGGATACCAATAATTCAATCATCATTTCAAGGAATGACATTGAGGACCTGATGTTCAGTAGAGACTTAGATGCAAATGTAATTCATTTCTACATGCAGCATCTGAGAAAAGAGAAGGATTAAAAAGCATATTCTTTCGAAGCGAAGCTTGGGTAAAAATCTACTTTCTCCTTTACGGTTTAATGTAATATCAACTCTGGAACAGATTACTAATATTCTCTATCTCTGTGTAGGCATAAATCATGTACTGCGACTAGGTCGCAGTGAATAATTAAAATGTACTGCTACTAACACATGTACTGCGACTAAGGTCGCAATTTTAATTAAAATGTATTGCTACTAACTCAGGTACTGCGACAAAATGTAACAGCTGCGACCTGCGACCAAGGTCGGAGCTGCGACCAAGGTCGCAGTTTATAATTAAAATGTATTGCTACTAACTCAGGTACTGCGACAAAAATGTAACAGCTGCGACCTGCGACCAAGGTCGGATCTGCGACCAAGGTCGCAATTTATAATTAAAATGTATTGCTACTAACTCAGGTACTGCGACAAAATGTAACAGTTGCGACCTGCGACCAAGGTCGGAGCTGCGACCAAGGTCGCAGTTTATAATTAAAATGTACTGCCTACTAACTCATATACTGCGACTAAATAATATAGTGCGACTAAGGTCGCAGTTTATAATTTTTTGTTATATTTTAAATTCATTTTGAATTGATTTAAAATTTTTTTTCTTGTCCGCAGCACGGTGTTGTAAATAAATTGAAGATCTGGAAGGTCATTTCATCAAGCAGAAGCTGTTGAAAAACTGGACAGCTGACGTGCAGTACATGTTCTTCCCGATCAATCACAAACATAGTGCCGACGAGCAGGGATTTCACTGGACCTTGCTGGTATTCGATTGCACCACAGAAGAGTGGATTTTTTACAACTCTTTGGTCCCAGCTGACAAAAAAGTAGTATAACACAGCTTTACCAAAGAGATGCAAGAATAATGGTGAGTTGAAATTTAATATTTTGATTAATTTGATTAATACTAATTTTGTTCCTATTGACATTGCAGAAAGAAAGATTATTAGAGATTTTTGAGATTCATTTCAAAAAAATAATGAGAAAAATTAAAATAAAATACGCAAAATGCCCCAATAAGCAAACAGGTATATAAATTTTGACATCTAATTTCATTTCATATTTTCTACTTTTTTTTGGTACAAAAATCTAATTCATTTAATGATTGCTCTATGGAAATTTCAGTGTTGATTGCGCTATATATGTATGCAAGTACATGGAAAGCATAGCGTCTGGCTATCATCTATCAGCTGTTGATGCTGTTACGGTTGATGGTGTACAGAACTAAGAAGTGAGCTTGCATACATGATACTTGCAGATGTAGAGAAGAGTGGGATGAAGAAACAGACATTATACGACATACGACATATGAAGACTGATAGTTGACAAATTATTGATATACCACAATTTTTTTTTATAAATGTAAAAAATATTTCAAGTGCAATTCATTGCATAATTTTTTGTTGTATTGATTTAATTTATACACATTTCTATACATTTATTTATTATAAGTTCCATTGATTATTACAGTCTTCATTTGTTAGAACTTGGCTTTACTATTGCGTACTGATGTTAGAAACAAACATGCCTTCAGTAATTGTGTTAATCAACAACAACACTGCGACCTTCGTCGCTATGCGTGTTAATATAAAGGAAACACCTACCTAACGTACAGCGACTTAAGTCTTCACCATCTCAAAATCTAAAAGAAGGTTGCGACTTGGTCGCAGTTGATAGCCGCAGCCTTAGTAAAATACAATGCGACTTTGGTCGCAGTTGATGGCGGCAATGTTTTAATCAACAATAACACTGCGACCTTGATTGCTATGCGTGTTAATATTAAGGAAACACATACCTAACGTACTGCGACTTAAGTCTTCACCATCTCAAAATTTTAAAAAGAAGGTTGCGACAGTTGATAGTCGAAGTCTTAATAAAATACAATGCGACCTTGTTCGCAGTTGATGGCGGTAATGTTTTAATCAACAACAACACTGCGACCTTGGTCGCTATGCGTGTTAATATAAGGAAACACCTACCTAACGTACTGCGACCTAAGTCGCAGTACATGTAGTGCGACCCTAAATTGCAGTTGCTGGCCATCTTTATCAATAACAACACTGCGACCTTGGTCGCAATTAATCATGTACACTGCGACCAAAGTCTCTGACTACATTATGTACAAAAAAAATTAAACTATAAAGTAGAACTTTAAAGTACAAGTACATACAAAAATAATACAGTAGAAATCAAAGAATGATAATAAATCTGATTATAATTACACGCCAGTGTCAGAATGCGACTTAATCTCTCTACACTGTGCGCCTTGGTCGCACTTCATAAAAAATTGAAGTCTTTGTTCCTTCGAGATGGAGGCAACCCAAACCTACTTCTTCTGCCAATAAAAAAAATAAATAGTAAGAATTTTAAAGATTAATCGTTATAAAAAAAATGATTAACAGGTTTAATGTAATATACCATTAACGGACAACCAGTCCTGTAATGGCCCAGCTCTTGGCAGTTAGCACATCTTCGATGCTTAACTTCCTTCTGATAATAGAATCTTCAAAACCAGACTTAAGCCTGGATGCAGCTCTAGGTCTCCCCT
>JAVJIF010029003.1:0-66897 GCA_038442645.1 Agave tequilana
TCTTGAACTATTAGCCGTTAGTGTAAGCAAGTCAACAAGCTTCACACAGTAACTTTCAAATCAAATTTGGTTCTCGGTTGTGTCCATTTTGGCCCTGGACATTCTTAGTTTCAGATAGTATCTTTAGAAAATAATAGCCTCCATAGAAATTCCCAAAGAGCCGACCCACCTCTATACTTACATAGGTGATCGTCCTATTAAGAGTAGTCTACTCTATTCCAATTGTTTAATTACAAGATATAAGCATCATTAAAAGCGTTAAGCTTATCCTTAATCCACTTGTAGAAAGCACTTGTGTGCACCTTAGGAAGGGATTAGAGTCAAGCTCCTAAGTGCTTACTTGCTGAGTCAATCATAATTAATTTTTCTTCTTGAACTTAGTCTGTGGGATCTCCAGTCACTAAGTGAGGTTTCTATTAAGTTGACTCGGTAAGGTTAAGCTTTTAGACCCATTCTCCTCGATGCGTAGTTTATATGCTCTCCACTTAAACCTTTGGTATGCGGATCCGCTAAATTATCTTTTGACGAGACAAAGTCAATAGAGATAATTCTATTTGAGAGCAACTGCTTAACTGTATTATGTCTACGACGAATATGTCTAGGCTTACCGTTGTATATAAAATTTTGTGCCCTAGATATAGCTGCTTGATTATCGCAGTGTATGCATATAGCGGGCACTGGCTTTTGCCATAATGGTATATCTTCCCAAAAATTATCGAAGCCATTCTGCTTCTTCTCCGGCCTTCTCTAAGGCTATGAATTCCGATTCCATAGTGGAACGGGCAATACATTTTTGTTTGGAAGATTTTCAAGATACCGCTGCTCCTAGAGTAAATACATATCTGCTAGTTGATTTTGATTCCTCAGAATCGACAATCCAATTAGCATCACTGTATCTTTTAAGTACAGGTGGATATTGTCCATATCTCAAGGCATATTTCTTGGTACATGATATGTAACCTAATACTTATAGTAGAGCAGTCCAATGATCATCACTAGGGTTACTAGTGTATCTACTTAACTTGCTTACAGCGTAAGCAATATCGGGTCTAGTGCAATTCATTAAATATATTAGACTTCCTATAATCTGAGAATACTCCAACTGGCGTACTCCAGTTCCTATATTCTTACGAAGGCGGATGTGTGAGAGAAAAGAATTTGTATTCTCTTTTATCCTATGATCCTTGAATGTTTCTATCATCTTATCCATGTAGTGAGATTGAGATAGACTGATTCTATCTGATATTCTTGTGATTTTAATTTCTAAAATTACATCAGCAACCCCCAGATCCTTCATGTCAAAACTGTTGGATAACATTCTTTTAGTGGACTTAATAATTTCAATATTAGTCCCAAGTATCAACATGTCATCTACATAAAGATAAACAATAATACATGCATTTCTAACACACTTATCGTAGTCATTGATAGTGAATCTATCTTTGATCATGGCACTATCAAATTCTCATGCAATTCTTTTGGAGCCTGCTTTAAATCATATAAGGATTTTACCAATTTACATACTTTATGTTCTTGGCCCTTGACTATAAATCCTTTAGGTTGCTCTATATATATTTTTTCATTTAATTCACCGTTTAAGAATGCAGTCTTGAACATCTATTTGATGGATATCTAAGTTATGCAATACTGCAATTGCAATCAACATCCGAATGGAGGTTATTCTTATTACTGGTGAATAAGTATCGAAGTAGTCAAGTCCTCTTTTTGTCGATAGCCCTTAGCTACTAATCTACCCTTGTGCTTATTGATAGATCTATCGGGTTTTAATTTTCTTTTGAAAATTCACTTACACCTAATTGGTTTACTGCCAGGAGGCAAGTTTGCCAATTTTCAAGTATAATTACTTAGTATGGATTCTATTTCGCTATCTATAACTTTTTTTCACATTTGTACTTCTAGGGTAGACATAGCCTCTTTAAATGTTTGAGGCTCGCTTTCAATAGCGTATGTTATTAAATCTGGACCAAAAGATTTTGAGATTCTAGATCTCTGACTTCTTCTTGGTTCAATTTCTGCATTAACAATCGGTTCCTCAGGGCTTTCGTCCCTGAATGCCATCTGATCTGTTCTTTTCTCAGAAGTCTTATCTGTTTCCTGTTTGTATAGAAAGATGTCTTCAAAGAACACAGCATCTCTAGATTCGCTAATCATATTTATATGAATATCTGGTTTTTCTGATTTATGAACTAAAAATCTGTAGGTACTACTACTCAAGACATAGCCTATGAATATGCAGTTCATAGTTCTTACTCTCAACTTGATCTTTTTAGGTAATGGTGCTAGTACCTTTGCAAGACACTCTCACATTTTGAGGTAATGGTAGGAAGGTGTCCTTCTATGTCATAACTCAAACTGTATAAGACCAAGTTTCTTGTGGGGTACTCTGTTAAAATATAATTTGCAGTTAATAGAGCTTTCCCCCACAAGTTCTGTGGAGCTTCAGAACATACGAACATGGAATTGACCATCTCCTTCAAAGTTATGTTCTTCCGTTTAGCAATTCCATTTTGCTGAGGAGTATATGGTGCTGTAGTTTGATAGATTATACCAAATTTAGCACATAACTCACTAAAATCATTTGATTTATATTCTCCGCCTCGATTGTATTTTAGAATCTTGATATTCTTGTTGAGTTGATTCTCAACTTTGACTTTATATGTTATAAACATATTCATTGCCTCATCCTTACTGTTTAGAAGATACACATAACAGTATCTTGTACAGTCATCAATAAAAGTAATAAAATACTTTTTTTCGCCTCTTGTTGACATAAACTTCAAGTCACACAGATCGCTATGAATTAATCTTAAAGGTTCTATATTTCGATCAATTGAGTGAAATGAATTTTTCGCGAACTTGGCCTCAACACAAATCTCACACTTGCGAATTTCTTTCAAGTTGAGTTTAGGAATATATCATAAATTAGACAAGTTTTTTATAATCTAGCATGCCATAAAATAGGAGACTCAAGCAAATAAACAGAAGACTTTTCGTTATTTATAAGCTTAGGGTACAATACACAGACTTTTTGTCCACCACTGCAACATTGGCTTTAAAAAGACCATCAACAAGATAACCCTTCCCACATACATCCCACCCTTAATAAGTACAAATTTATCTGATTCAATAACCATTCTAAATCTTTTGTTACTAAGTATTGATCCAGATATTAGATTCTTGCGGATATCTGGAACATGTATCACATCGTTCAGAGTAAGCTCTTTTTCAGATGTCCACTTCAGGATGACCTTTCCTTTTCCCTCAACTTTAGAGATGGCTGAGTTTTTCATGAAGAGTTGCTCATCTTGCTCTAGTTTTTGATATTCAGAGAATAACAATTTCTCAGAGCAGATATGTCGAGTAGCCCCAGTGTCTACCCACCAATCCTCATTGTTGGTCGTCAGATTCTCTTTTGACACCATAGCTGAAGGGCTTGGCGACGCCTGGTCGGTCAGGTTTGCTTGTGAATTGTTCTTCTTATTCTTTTTGAGACGACTGCGATATTCATTCACCTTACGCCCATCAATGTTGCACATGTAGTAAGTTCCTTTGAAGCGCATGTTCTTACCTTCTTGGACCTTGCCTTTGTACACTTGGGCAGTCTTCTTCTGCTTTAAACTTTTGAAAGTAGACGCTTTCCCCTTTGAATCTTCGATCACATTGGTCTTGGCTTCATAGGAGTTCTTACTGCTCCTTTTCTCGGATTTTCGGTTGTCCTCCTCAATTAGAAGCCTCACAATGAGATCTTCTAACTTTAGCTCCTTGCGCTTGTGCTTGAGGTAGTTCTTGAAATCTCTCCACGCAGATGGGAGATTCTCTACAATAGTAGCAACCTGAAAAGTTTAAGGTAGATCATACCTTCAGCTTCTATCTCATGCAAGATAAGTTAGAACTCTTGCACCTGACTAATCACAGTCTTGTTGTCCATCATCTTGTACTCCAGAAATCGTCCTACGATGAACTTCTTGGTACCGGCATCCTCAGTCTTGTACTTCTTATCAAGACTGGCCCATAACTTCTTTGCCGTTATGATAGGACTGTAGACATTGTAAAGAGAGTCATCCAGTCCATTTAAAATATAGTTTTAGCAAAGGAAGTAACCTTGAGTCCATGCAACGACTGCAAGGACTGAGTCCCATTCAGTTTCGGGTTCTGGTGGATCCTCTTGCAGGAATTTGACCAGATGCAGAGTGGTTAAGTCGAAGAACGTCTTCTTTTGCCACCTCTTGAATTCTGTGCCATCAAATTTTTCTGGCTTCTCCGGCTTCGGTTTAGGAAGTGGAGCATGCATCAAAGTTTGGATCTGCATGTTTGGTGCCTTACTTGAGCTGTCTTGATTAGTCTCAGATATTTTTTGCAAGTTCAAGCAGAATAGAAATAAGTAACTTCAAGAGATAATTGTCTTAAGATTATTAGTCACTAGGATCAATCTGACAACTAATCAATATCAGCGATCTAATTGACCAGGTCGGTGAATATCAGGTGGGAGGTTTTCCGTTCAATAGAACGTTCCTTAATTAAAGAACCACCTTTTAATTACCTTCCTTGGTTAACACCAATTAGACTGGTATGAGTCAGTCTCAATGTACTGAATATCAGTATAACCCATGTATAAAGAAAATTAATTCACTTATACAGTACTTGGAGTGAGGTACGCTTATAGTGAATCTCCTTAAGACAATTACGTCTCCTTCTACGGTGCTAACGGGTTACTGGATGCTGGTCTCCCAAGATAGAACACTCCTTCACGGTATTTGGATAGCACTACAAATCACCATACGGTCGAACCGTAGTTAACCAGTACCTTCAAAGGATTTCAAAGCAGCAGGACAAGACAAATTTTAGGGAGAATATTTGTCTTTACTTTAGAGGAACACCCATCGTAGAGAATGGAGGAAGAAAGAAGAATATTCTTCTTTAGAAGTCACAGATTCAGACAACAATTCTATTAAAGAATCTGTTGAATTTTCTAAGCCTTCTTTCAGAACGAATCTGGTGGAAATCACTTCGGAATCTGAGTTGTAGAATTCCCACTTCCTACTGGAAGTCACTTTTGAATCTGAGTTGCAGAAGTCCCACTTTAGAATGCAGAGGAAGGAACTTGTTTTTCTTTTCTGTATTGCTTCTGTTTTTTAATGTGTGTTGAAATGAGAGAAAATGAGCGCTATTTATAGCGCTCCGCGAGGGGTAAATCCGTCTGAACCCGACACCGAACGGTTGCAACAGTTCGGTCTGAACCGTTGCAACGATTCGTTTCAGACAGAAACCGCCTAACTGTTCGCCGCGGTTTTCTGTCAGTCGTTGTGGTGATTCGGTTCGGATCCGGATGGCGGAGCGGGTAACCCATACCGGTGAGACCCGTCCAAAAAGAACCAGACCGGGTAGGGAACCCGAGCCGGAGCCCGGCCCGAGCCTGGCGGCGTGTGTGCAGGCATGGTTTCACCCTAAACGCGCGCGAAAAGTCTAAGTACCCAAAGGGCACACCCTTTATTCCCATTTTTCTCTATTTAAACACTTCAAACTTCCATCCTATGGTCAATGTGGGACTAAATGCTTTTAGTTACCTTTAATCCCCTTTTGGCTTTTGAATTAGGCAAACTTTAGACTTGAATACCTCATTCATTCGAAGTCAGAATTGAACATGGGAATATATCACATTCATCCCTAATAGAAGGAGAACACACTCTAACCATTATCCAATTGATTCTATCAACAGATCTCGCCGTAATTCAACTCAAAGATTCACATTAAACTCTTCATATTTCCCAACAACTAATACAAAAGAAGGGGAAATTAGAAATACTAATGCTTCTTCGGAGGGAGACCTTTGGCCATGACCGTGACCACAAATAATTAGGAGGAAAGATACTCTTTTCTTCTTCGAGCCCTTACTTTCCATTGCCAAGGTGACAGCGCTATGCCTCTAGAGTTTGCAGTCCTCGAGTCTCAAATATTACCGCTCAATTGGAAAAACCCTAAATGTCACTCTTTAGATTTTCTCTAGTACCAAAATCATCGAGAAGTAAGACAGAGAAAAGGGGTGGCAATGATTTTTAGTGAGTTTCGACCAGCTTTGTATTCTTGAGAGTTGCGTTGAAAATTAAGGATGTTGCAATACCAAGTCAATCAATGGAGGTGAGCTACTTCCTTTCTGTCTGACAATGTGTTACCTGCACGAGAGAATAGTAAGATTGATGAATTATCTTAAACGTTGAGGTATAAAATAAAGAAAGATCAAGTCTGTAACTACTAGCAAAAGAGATGGCTAATGAGAACCACTTGTATTATATTGCCTATATAGAACTAGTGCCACTTACAAGTAGACATTGTTATGACACGACAACTCTGATATCAATTGTTGAGACTAATAATCAGATTATGATACTAACTGTTATACACGCCCAAGATTGTAATTGATATTGCGAAATGTTGCATATGTAATACTTGCAAAAGATAACTATTGTAGAGCAAACTAACAATACCAAGACAAACGAGTAGAAAAGAACATGAGGATTAACTAGCTCGGCCCAAATTTGGCCTACGTCTATGGAGAGAGAACTTGATAGAGTTTTATAATAAACTTAGTACAAGAGATCTAACTTTCTCCTTGATTCCCATAAGAATATTCGCTTCCCCTTGAATCCACAAGATTACAAGAGTATACCTTCTCTTTATGTACCATCACCTTCCTCTTCACTTTTCGTGTTACAATGTACTAGGTTACAATTCTTATTTATAGAGTTTTAACATAAATTTCTATTCAAACTATGAGATGATATTGGCCATCGGATGCCTGGAATTGATTTCCTTGATTTAGAAGAATTCTAGTCCCTTCAAACTTTAGAAACAAATCTTTATTGAATAGGAACTGATTCCTATTCGAACTCCGCCAGAAAAGAAAACCTGAACGCGCCGTGGCTATGAGATGATAGGAAAACTAATTGGAGAGACTATTTGTCATATACAATGTTTTAAAATCTTCATTGAATAGGAAACAGAAATCAGATTCTGGCCTCGGGCTATCGACAGGCCAGTAAAGGCCATCGACAAGCCTCTGTCAACGGACCGCTATGCTTGTTGAAAATGTGAGATCCCTTTATTTTCTGTTACTTTTTTGTCAACAAGGCCCGTCGACAGCCTTTTGTGTGCGAACGACAGCCCTGTCACTGCTGCACATTTTCTTCTGAATTTGTTTCTTTTTGATGTCTTCTTTCTTCTCTAATTCGATTGGATTTTCTTGGACCATCATCCTTTTCTTAAAAATAAGGTAAATTTCTAACAATTTTCACCTTGGCTTGCTTCTCAAGCCTTTAGCAAAACACCTTGAAAATTGTGAATTTATACCTTAATTCTTTTCTGATTGTAACTGTACCATAAAGCATTTCTCTCTGGGACATTTCGCTGATTCAACGTCATCCCTTGGGCCATCTTGGACTTTGTTTGAATGCGCCCTTTCTCTTTCCTACAATACTTGACCCGGTTCACGTCCCGTCACAGTCTTTCT
The DNA here is from genome assembly GCA_038442645.1 of Agave tequilana. Lineage (NCBI taxonomy): Eukaryota > Viridiplantae > Streptophyta > Magnoliopsida > Asparagales > Asparagaceae > Agave > Agave tequilana. The sequence continues at coordinate 7,526 of JAVJIF010029003.1, forward strand.
TGAAGCTTCATCTCGCGATGAGCTTCCTTTCAAGCTTGTCATTGAACTCCACTTCAAACTGAGTTTCTTCCTTCAGTTTGTATATCCCTCCACACTTATCTCATTTCAGGATTACCTTATCTCATTGACTAATTGTGACGATGCCATGTTGCACTTGGATCTGACATCCTTCTTCGTTGATTACTCTTATAGATATTAGATTGTATGCCTCCAGAACATACCGGACCGTCTCCAAAGCACGCACCTTTCCATCTCTACCTGTAACATTGACTGTCCCAGTGTTGATGACCTTGCAAGCAGAGCCATCCACCATTTTGACACTCTATTTCTTCTTCACAATGAAAGAGTTGAACATATTATTATGGGAACATAGATGAACCACACTATCAAAATCAAATATTTCGCCTTTACCATGAGAAGTGTTGTCTTCAACGTAGGAACCCATTAATACTTTGGTGTCAATACTGCTTATTGCTATGTTTACCTCCGCAGCTTGCCCCTTCTTCTTCAACTACTTTTGCCGATACTTGCAGTCCTTTTTTCAGTGACCTTCTTTTTGATAAAAATGACACGCCTTCGACGATCTCGGACATTCTTTTCCATGACCACCAAAGCTGATTCTTCTTGCTCAAATTAATTTGGCCTTTTTCTAATCTCATTAGATAAGAGAATTGATGTGACCTACTTCAAGAAGAGAGTTTTCTTATCGTAGAGTATGATGTTAAAGATATAATCATATGACTTCGGAAGCGAACTGAGAAGTATTAACGCCTTATCCTCCTTGACGATCTTCACATCAACAGCTAGTACTCACTGATGATCTTTTGAAGAAGTTCAAATGCTTCAACATCATTGTCCCTTGCCTCATACATAGCCTATATAATTGTTTTTGAAGTAAAATTAATTGGAGAGACTATTTGTCATATACAATGTTTCTAACATTGACAACAAATTCGTAGTCGTTTCTTCATCTATCACATTGTACATGATCTCATCTGCGAGACATAATTGGATTGTGTTTGCCACTTTCAGATCTTACTTCTCCCAATCCTCATCTGACATGCTGCAAGTTTGACTTTCCTGCAGGGTTTGTGAAGACCATGTTACACCAACAACGCCTTCACTCTCTATTGCATAAACTAAAGTTTTCTTTTCCATTGAATTTCTCGACCTCGAACTTGCTCATTAATATTCGATATATCGGCTTATCATTAACCTTAAGCTCTGACACCAATTGTTGTGACACGACAGCTCCCATACTAATTATTAAGACTAATAATCGGGTTATGATACCAACTGTTGTGCACGCCCAAGACCGTGGTCGACTTTGAGAATGTGGCAATACGTAATACTCATAAAAGAAAATTATTGTAAAGCAAACTAGTAATACTAAGACAAAAAAGTAGATATGAACACAAGGATTTAACGTAATTTGGTCTAAACTTGACCTACGTCTATGGAGAGAGAACTTGAGAGAGTTTTATTAATAAACTTGGTACAAGAGCCTTCCCTTGATTCCCACAAGAATATTTGCCTTCCCTTTGAATCCCATAAAATTAAAAGAGTATATTTCTCTCTATGCATTGTCACCTTCCTCTCTCTTTCTTGGTTTCCTTTTCACCATTCGTATTAAATGCACTAGGTTACTATCCATATTTATAGAGTTTTACAATACAAATTCTATTCTAACTATGAGATGATCTTGACTGTCGGATGCTTGAAGACCCTGATCAATTTTTGTAGGAATTGATTTCTTCCTTGATCTAGAAGAATTTTAGACTCCTTCAAACTTTAGAAACAAATTTTCATTGAAAAGGAACTGAATCCTATTCGAACTCCACCAGAAAAAGAAACTTGAACGCACCTGAAAAGAAAACAGAAATTGTGTTCTGGCCTCGGGTTGTCGACAGGGCCCTGTCAACAGCCCTTATGTCTATCAAAAATCTCAGATCTCTATACTTTCTGGTACTTGATGTCCACAGGGCCTATTGACAGTTTTCTACGTGCGGTTTACTGTCGCACTTTTTCTTCTAAATTTGTTTGTTTTCTAAGTCTTTTTTCTTCTCCAATTCAATTTGCTGTTCTTGGACCATCATTTTTTTCTCGAAAACAAAACAAATTTCCAACAAAAACAAGACATGAAATGAGTCTGTTTGTGGTTTCAAATGGCTCAGGTGCCTTTTGCAGTTAACTGCAAGGAGCACTACAGGAATGGTCAATTTAGTTGGAAATATTGTCGAAAAGATTTTTCGCTTATCATAGGAAAAATGTCCTGTGATCTCAGTGGAAAAATAGATTTTTTACCCCAAATGTTAATTATTTGTAGGTTTTCTAGAACTTACAGAATTTATCTTCTTGTTTTTTTTTTTTTGTTTTTTTGTTTCTAAGCGAAGTATCAATTTCAATTTATATCAAATAACACAAACTTATTTTGAACTATATAAATTCAAATATATTTAATATATTGAAAAAGGGAGTTTGACATGTTTAATGTAAATTGAAAAATGAATATTATCAATTCTTATATGCAAAACTACAAAATAAATGATTAATTAATAGAAACTAACATTTCAATAGTTACTCTCAAGTCATTAACCTTGATCACTGCACCATCCCATCCACCTTCTGGTACTTATATCCTCATACCCACTCTTTTCTCGACATCTTACCGTGTAATTCCTATACCACCCAGTCCTGTTTAAGAACAATAACCAAAATCAAATTGCTTTGAATTTCAGACATTATGCAATCCCGCTTCTCTTTCTGTTGAAGATTACAATATCTCTTCTCGTTCTCCTAAAGATATTTAGTTACAATTAGCAAACATATGTTGAAGGGTTACTGTGCACACCAATTGGATGCTATGTTACTTCATAATTAATAATTAATTCATCTGTTTGTCATCTTAAAAGGGAAATAATTCATTTGTTTCATGTGAATGCTGTACTCTTCCCCTCTTAAATTAATGTCATTCCTAAGAAATAGATGCAGGGAGAATATTGTTAGGGACAACGCCTCAATATTGAATGTATTTTTTTCCCCTGCAAGTACATTGTAGAAGAATGTTCAGAGTATCTTTGTAGTGAATCTGAAATACTTCCACTAGGTTGCAACCTTATCCCCCAAAGAAAAAGATAATGCAATTTCATTCAATCTGCATGTTTTGTCATTGCCATTATGAACAATGATAAAGAAGTTTTTCGGTGGGCAAGAAATCTAGAATACTTGTCCTAGGTTGCATCATAATAATAATAATAATAATAATAATAATAATAATAATAATAATAAAAGTCATTTCAAAATATATGAATTCAGGTAATTTAGGTATATTCAAATATTTCAGGCTATTAACACCAAAATACGTATGGAGCAGATAATACACAACCTAGTGACCCAACCTTACCCTGCTCATATTGATCACACTGAAATATTGATATTGTCATATGACTACCTGATATTATTTATGTTACACAAGTCCTTTATAATCTCTTAAGAAAGAATTAATATATGTCAACTTTTACTGAAGAGTTAAGTTATACCAAATTAATCTTTTTCAATATTACTTCCTCATTAGTAAAGGACTAGGAGTGGGTTGTGAGAAGTTTCAGGTTTAAGTTTTGGTTATGACCTTATTCAATCAAAAAAAATTACTCTTTATCATTTAAGTCAAACTATTATATTAAGGACCAGTTTGAGAATACTAAAAACTGAGGGATAATATTGATACTTTTGTTTCTATACATATAATTAGTGTTCTCTTTGTGTGTGGTGTGTGGGGGGGAGCAAAGGACCACATACAGGAAAACTCTTGCCCGTGTAAGGCACTAATTAATTTTAGGGTTCTTAGACAGATTTTTTTTTTTTTTTTAAATTCATCTTTGAAATATTCCTTATTTCTATTCCCTCTCACATCCCTTGAAAACAAGCAATCCTTTATAATAATAGTTCTTACGACAATAATAAAAGGGTGAACAGCTGATATACTCTCTCAAGTTTTAAGTATTACTTCCGAGTTCCGACCCCTCGTGTTTTTTTAGAAATTTATCACGCCGTAGCAGATAACAACCTTAAAAATTAGTAGTCTTTTCCGTGTACTCTTCAAAGGGGGTGGAACCTCCTTTTCTCTCTCTATCTCCTTGTCCTGAAGGAAACTATTAAGTTCACCGTTCTCACAAGTTTCTCCTGCGAGGTTAGATTGAATCTGTAATATCTCTAACTAATAATATTGTATTTTTATTTTTTTTGAGAAATTTTTTTTGTTTTACTTGTTATTTTATTATTATTTGTTAAATTGATCATGATTTATTTCATTATTAAATACACAAATTATTTTAAAATATTAAATGATAATTTGGCTTTATATATTTACCATTATTACTTGTTAACATTTTAATTACTAATTAGTATTTTCTTTTACTATGGTTATTATTAATTATTGTTAATATTATTATTAGTGTTATTATTATTGTTAATTATCATTATTAATATTAATAGTTTTGTCATTGTTATTATAACTGTTATTGTTGATATATTGTTGTTGTTGCTGTTATTACGGTTATGGCTAGTTACCTTTGTTGATACTATTATTATTGGTATTATTACAATTATTGCAAATTATTATTATTGGTGTTTATTATTATTATTTTATTATTAATTATTATTAGTATTATTGTTGTTAATACTATTGTTTTTATTATTACTTAATTAGTATTATTTTCATTATTATTAATAATATTAGTGTTTTCTATTTTCCCCTAACTTATCAACCCATTTTCCATTACCCTTTAATCCATTATCCTTAACCCAAACCCGTTTACCCATGATCCAAACCAATTATCCCAAATCAAATCCTAATCTCAATAAATCATATCTAAATCTTAACTAATCCTATCTACTAAATCCCAACCTAATCCTATATCCTATCAAATTCTAGCTAACCTAATCTAAATCCTAACTAAACTCCTAACCTCCTTGATTATCTCCTCCTAATAATAATCTTAACTCTATTTTACTTCCTTCTCTTCCTACCTCTGTGGAATTCTTGGCCATCTCCCTGTAACCGCACCACGAACTCCTCTGCGAGCCTTCTCCTTCTCCGCCTCGCCGACGGCATCTTCAACCTCTACGGCGAAAGTCCACGACCGGACTTCCCCTCCTTGCAGGCCGAGCCACAACCATGGCAGCAGCCTCTCCCCATTGTCGCAACCTCAACAGCGACACCATGGCAGCAGCCCACCTCCGCCACACAGCTCCTTTCCGCAAGCCCTACACTCTTTGTGCGCCACCCTCCAGCGCCCAACCCGGAGGCAGGACACAACTCCTGACCGTGGCAGACTGAGCCTCTCTTTGCCGAGCACCAGCATATTCCCAACCCCAGGGGCCTCCTCCACCGAGTCCTCCTCTACATAGTTGTGCCCTCGCGCTCACGCCATCAACCATACCATCTCTCTTGCTCTGGCTCCCTTCCGCAACCAGGCCAGACTCCCTCCTCCATTACCCGAGCGCAAACAACAGTAGCCCAGAGCCCTTCTCCTCGCTCTCTGACGAGATGCGCGCTTTGCGGTAACTGAGCACCAGGTCCACCACTACAACCTGCCTCCTTCCCTTGGGCACAGCCCAGCCACGCACACAACCAAGTTCCATGGTCGTGCTCCTTCTCCCTTGGTTGTGAGTGTCTCTTCTCCCTCCTCTTTCATTTTGAGTATCTAGTTATGTTTATGGGTGAGTGTTTGGGTGTGTGTGTATTATTAATGCATGTGTAGTGTTTTAAAATTATGTGATGCATGCATGGGTAATGAGTGGGTGTATTTAGGGTGGGTGTGGGGGTGGGGGGTGGGAGTGTGTGTGTATCTATGTATAATAATGTGAGAGTATATATGTATTTATGTATATGTATTGTATATGAGTATGTATATGTATGCACGTATGCTTGACTGTGTGCCGTGTGTATTGTATATGTGTACGTGTGTCTATGAGTCTTTGGTTGCGTGTTGCAGCGATCCGGACCCATTCGGTGAGATCCAGACCCGTTACAAGAGATTTGGATTGGTGCTCGTTATGGACTCGATATGCTGGAGATTCGAAAACCGATCCATGAGATGATCTGTAGATCAGTACCGGTTCATGCAGTGAAGACCATACGGCAATTTGGTTCCAAAACTGCGTCATTTCATGTGAGTATTTATTCTTATGTCATTTTCTTATTTACCATTGTCATCGTATATTTTTGTTTTTATTTATATTATTTCATGTGATCATTTGATAAACTTTACCAGTATGATTACTTGTATTACTTCATGAGCCATTAATGATTGTTCACTTTATTACGCAGTTGATATGATCTTGAGGTTGATTGATTCGTGATTGAGGTTAGAGATTCATATTTTATGTGGAGTAATTATCAGACATGATGTTCCTTTAATTGGTAATTTTTCAGATAAGAATTTAATTTGAATATTGAGGACAGTTTAGTTATGATCATACCATATTAAGAAATTGGGTTCTTGATACTTTGATTGTTATGGGGACTTAGAATGGATCTAGGATTTCCATTTCTTTTATTAGATCTTGATCAGTATACATATGAGATTGACTCTGTTAGATTATCATCAGGTATTGTGTGTACATTTTACCTCGGATATTGATGTGTAACATGATCTTATTTTTGAATTATTGAAACAAGGACTTTCGAATTTACCCTAATTATATTGATTAAGTACTGATGATCTTATTGACGTTAGATATTAGATGTAGAGATGATCGAGATGTCATATTGATCGAGGATGTTGCACTCCTTTATCATGATCTTCATTACAGTTGGATATCTTGGTTTCCGAGGATGTTTCATTCTTTAATTGTGATCTCAGTATTATTGTTTTAGTCATCTCGAGGATATCTGTATACTGCCATTCGTGATGGATTCCTAATTATTGTTGTTATCCAGTTATAGAGATAGAATTATTGTGAGAGTAGTTTCATTGATATCGGTGATATATATATATATATATATATATATATATATATATATATATATATATATATATATATATATATATATTCAGAGTTCGATAACAGTTATTATTTGATCTTAGTTATTGGTGATTAGAAGATTAGAATAGATTGGTAGCGATGAGAGGACTGATTCCTGAATCATTGAGATGGTGATTATTGTAGCGGATATTTGAACTTGGATTCAATGTTTGATATTCACAGTGATTGTTATTGAGACTATGAGTTGATGGATCAGTTACTAATTGTTGGCCCAAGGTTACAATCACCCGTGTTTAGTGTGTTTTGATGATTACAAAACATATTAGCTATTTTTACTAATAATGTTTGTTGTTTAAGTGTGTTTCAGGGTTCTAACCAAATTAGAAGGGTTCTTCCCTAAAAGAAAGTATTTTCGACTCAAGTCAACTCAAATTGGGCTCAAGAATCAAGTTTTGAAGATCATATGGTGAAAAGCCCTCTTGAAGCACTTGTAGTACTTAGAACCAATGTAAGAAATAGATTGTTAAAGTTTGAGTTTTGGAAATTGGCTCTAGGATATACACACACGTTTTTGTATTTAAGTTTTCATGGTCAAAACTTTTGTTTCATGCCTTAGTATATATATATACATGACCCTAAGTTTTACAAATGATTATCATGTTTAGATCATGTATGTATACTCTTTCCATCATAATACTTAGATAAATTTCAAACTCTTTTTTACAACAAAAACTTCCAAGTCCTGCTGCTGATTTTCTGTTTCAGGCGAAACCGGCCGACCGGCCCGGTCGACCGGCGCCTGTATCAGGACGTGCACGCTTGTGCACGTTTATCGGCCGACCGCTCCGGTCGACCGACTGCATGCAGTCTGCTTCGGGTTTTCTGGGTCGACCGCCCGGTCGACCGCCCGAAGAACACCTTGTTTCCTTTTGAGGACGGTCGACCGGAACGGTCGACCGGAGCCCAACGGCTACTGCCAGCTAGGCGGACGGTCGACCGGCCCGGTCGACCGCCAAGCCTGCAAAAGCCCAACGGCTCTTTCCTCTTTTGTGCAATTCTGAAAACTGTTTTATTGATCTGTTTTTGCAGACTTTTTTGAGCTTTTGGAGAACTTTTTCAGGTCAAATAAGGTTAAAATAAATTGTTTTTAACCATTTCTTCTCCCTATAAATAGAGGAGTATAGCCTCTTGCATTTCTCACCAAGAAAAATCCTCAAGTTTTCATAGTTTTCAAAAGAGAAGAAAAGTGTTTAAGCTCTTCATTTCCAACTCTTTCTTGAGCTTGTTTTCAGTTGTGTTCTCCAGCAAAAATCATCTCTACAACTGAGTTTTCTCACTACACTTCTTAGAGCCAAAATTTCCTTACTCATTCTATAAGGAAGTTGTAAAAGAGTGAGAGTTTGTAAAAGAGTTTAGTGATCTTGTTGTGATCACTTTGTCTACTTGTTCCTTCTTCTTGTTCTTGTGGAGACACCTCTTCGGTAGAGGTTATTGTAATTGGTGGAGCTCGGTGCTCGGGTCTTCGGTAAACCGTCGTAAGCGTCCTCGGTGGATAGTGGAAACCCTTCACGGAGGTGAAGGCGGGGAGTAGAGCGGTGGCTCGAACCTCGAAACAAATACTTGTATTTGCGATTGTCTTTTGCTCTTGCTCTCTATTTCGCTTTACTTTCAATTGCTCTCTATTGCTTATTGTTTCAAGTATTTTTGCTTCCTCTACTTGTGATATCTTGTGTGCTCTTCATCATTGCCTATTATTCATTCATTGATATTTTGTCGATCAATTCTCATACAACAAGGTTGCATTGCGCACCTCTAACCCATTCAAGGGGAATTAGGAGGAAGGAGCTCAGAACCTCTCACGGGTATTCGGCTCTTAGTCTTGTTTTGAGAGATCGTTGCATCATTCATTCATCTTAGTTTTAAAAGATTGTTAGATTAGCAATTACACCTATTCCCCCCTCTAGGTGTTTTTCAATTGGTATCAGAGCTTGGACTCTAGGAACTTGGCTTAACAACCTTAGAGAGATCCTAATTTTGCTAATCACTTCATTCATTTTTCATACACTCTCACTTAGTAAAAATGGCCGATGGTATTAAGACACCCCCTAAGTTTGATGGACTTAACTTTCCCATATGGAAGGTTAAGATGACCGTTTTCTTGCAATCTCTAGGAAGTCGAGTTGCAAAGGCCGTGACCAAACCCTTTAGTGCACCCCCCGGTGATGAATCCACTTGGTCTGAAATTGAGACTAAGGAATTTGATGCCAATGCTAGGGCTCATTACGCACTCCTTCAAGCCCTTAATGATGATGATATAGCTAGAGTTATTCATTGCAAGTCCGCATATGAAATTTGGACACATTTGCTAGTTACACATGAAGGGACCTCACAAGTGAAGAGGGCTAAGATAGACCTTCTTCGGTCCCAATATGAGAATTTTTGCATGCAAGAAAATGAAACCATAGATGATATGGTTACAAGATTTACAAAGATCACTAATGGACTTTCTTCACTAGGTGATGCTATCGACAACGATCAAAGAGTAAGAAAGATCATCCGGGCTCTTCCTCCTTCATGGGAAGTAAAAGCAACTACCTTGAAGGAACTCAATGAGAAGGAGGAGATGGAGCTAATTAGTCTCATTGGGAACCTCAAAACCCATGAGATGGAGAGAAAGGTAAGGGAAGAAATGGCTCCTTCTAAGAAGAAGACAATAGCCTTCAAAAGTCAATCCTCACACTCCGACGAAGACGATGAAGAAGAAGATGACGAAGAGCTCTCACTTCTTGTAAAGAATGTTCGGAGGATATACAATAAGGCTAAATTCCAAGGAAGAAGGAGATGGCAAGAAGAGAGGAAGATTGTTTGTTTTAATTGCAAGAGACCCGGTCACATTGTTGCGGAGTGCCTGGATAAAGTGAAGCTCTCCACCTCAAAGAAGATTCACAAGAAGAAAGAGTTGAAGGCTACGTGGGATTCCGAGAGCGAATTCGAGGAGGAGGTTGACACCGCAAACATGTGCTTCATGGCTAATGAAGGCACAAGTAAGGTAACCCCTAACACTTCTTCTATTAATGATGAACTTTCCATGGATGAGTTAGGAGAGGCATTTGTAGAACTATCACATAACTATGATTTTCTTAAGAAAAGGTATTTAAAAATGAAAAAGGAAAATGAATCTCTTAATCATCAAGTTTTTACTCTTTCTAAAGAAAAAGATGAATTACTTTCCACTCTGTTTCCACCCAAAAAGATTTTGACAAGTATAAGATTTCTTGTAAAGGCAAGTCCCCACTAGTTGATTCTAATGAGATTACCATGCTTAAAGAAAGAATAGACTCATTAGGAATTGTTTTAAAAAATTGTGAGTTTAATAAGAAGAAGATTGAGGCTATGTTTCCTAAGAAACAAGCCCTAAAGAAAAATGCTTATCATGCTCATGCTCATGTTCATACCACACAACCTATACATCGTGGCAAACCCCCAAAACATGCTCACACTTCACGCACACATCATGCATTCATGTATGATAAAGTGTATTCATGTTCTTATTGTGGTCGTAAAGGACACTTAGCTAATTTTTGTTATGATAGACTAAGTGCATCTCATCATAATGTTTGGGTTCGCAACACTAACTTTCAAGGACCCAAGAAAATTTGGGTACCAAAGTCAACTATTTTGCTAAATGATGTAGGTACCATCCAAGGCCCAAAGACGTAGAGGATTGTGGTATCTTGATAGTGGTTGCTCAAGGCACATGACTTGGGACATCAACAACTTTGCAATCCTATCAAGATACCATGAAGGTGGCACCGTCACCTTCGGAGATGATGCCAAGGGTAAAATCATCTGTATTGGTAATGTTAAACTTGGTTCATCCCCTTTAATAGAAAATGTTGTTTTAGTTGATGGACTCAAGCATAATCTCTTGAGTATTAGTCAACTTTGTGATAAAGGTTTTGATGTTGTTTTTGATAACATAGCTTGTAGAGTTTTTGATAGACAATCTAATACATGTATATTTTTCGGTTTTCGTGATAACAATATGTACATAATTGACTTGTCAACATGTCTTGCAATATTACTTGTTTAAAAGCCCTCGATGATGACTCTTGGTTGTGGCATAGAAGATTAGCCACATTTCATTTGACCATATATCTAGGTTAAACTCAAAGGAAATGGTGAAAGGTATTCCTTGTTTGAATTTTGAAAAGGACCGAGTTTGTGACGCATGTCAATTTGGGAAACAAACTAAGTCTTTTTTCAAGTCAATTAAGGATATCATGACATCACGTCCTTTGGAGTTGATCCATATGGATTTATTTGGTCCTTCTCAAACAAAAGTCTAAGTGGGAATCGGTTTGCATTTGTTTTAGTTGATGACTTTTCCGTTTTACTTGGGTTTTCTTTCTTGAACACAAAAATCAAGCCTTTTCACATTTTTAAGCCTTTAAAAAAAGAGTTGAAAAGGAAAAAGATACTTCAATTTTAAGAATAAGAAGTGATAGAGGAGGTGAATTCATTAACCTACCATTTATTACTTTTTGTGAAGAACATGGAATTAAGCATGAACTTTCTTGTCCTAGAACTCCACAACAAAATGGAGTAGTTGAACGGAAAAATCGAACTTTACAAGAGATGGCTAGGACAATGCTAAGTGAATATGGTCTACCACATTATTTGTGGGCCGAGGCCGTTAATACATCATGTTATATATCAAATCGTGTTTTCTTATATAAAAATACTTCAAAGACTTCTTTTGAAATGTACTTTTCTAGAAAACCAAATGTTTCATATTTCAAAGTTTTTGGATGCAAATGTTTTGTTTTAAATACAAAAGATAACTTAGGAAAATTTGATGCTAGATCTTATGAGGCAATTTTTGTGGGTTATTCTAATACTAGTAAGGCTTATAGAATCTTCAATAGATCATCTTTGACTATTGAGGAATCTATACATGTTAAGTTTGAAGAATCTAACTTGTTTGTTAAGAATGTTGTAGAAATAGATGCATTGGATGAAGGCTTGGAGAAAGTGACTTTGGAGGATACACCTACTATGGGAGACAAGCCAAAGGATGATGAAGGAAGTAAAGCTAAAGTAGAAGAGGCTCAAGGAAATGAAATTCAATCAATTGAAGTGGAGCCTACTCAACAACTTCCAAAGGATTGGAGATACAATCCTCATCATCCCAAGGACCTCGTCATAGGTGAAGTATCTAAAGGGGTAACCACTCGCTCTAAACTTCATGATTATTGTGGACATTATGCATTTATTTCTCATGTTGAACCCAAGAACGTCCTCGAAGCCGAGGCCGATTCATATTGGTTGCTAGCCATGCAAGAGGAGCTCAATCAATTTGAGCGCAACCAAGTTTGGCACCTTGTTCCTAGGCCCCACGATAGACCAACAATTGGTACTAAGTGGATCTTTAAGAATAAGTTGGATGAATCGGGTAACGTTGTTAGGAATAAAGCTAGGTTAGTTGCCCAAGGTTACACTCAAATCGAAGGTGTTGATTTTGATGAAACCTTTGCACCCGTAGCACGGCTTAAAGCCATACGGATGACACTTGCATTTGCATCATATAAAGATTTTAAGTTGTTTCAAATGGATGTTAAAAGTGCTTTCTTAAATGGTTTTATTGAAGAGGAGGTGTATGTTGAACAACCCCCTGGGTTTGTTGATCATACACATCCGGATTTTGTTTTTAAATTAGATAAAGCTCTTTATGGTTTAAAACAAGCCCCTAGGGCTTGGTATGAAAGACTTTCTTCATTTTTAATTTCAAATGGTTTTAAGAAAGGAAAAATTGACACAACCTTATTTACAAAACATGTAGAAAATGATATTCTTATTGTGCAAATTTATGCTGATGACATTATTTTTGGTTCTACTAATGAATCTCTTTGCCAAGCTTTTGAATCATGCATGAAGGATGAATTCGAAATGTCTATGATGGGTAAAGCTCAACTATTTTCTTGGACTCCAAATCAAGCAAAGGAAGGATGGGATCTTCATCAATCAAGCCAAGTATACAAAGGAATTAATCAAAAGGTTCGGCTTGAAGGAGCTAAAGTGAGTAAAACTCCCATGGCAACAACTACAAAGCTTGATAAGGATGAACAAGGTAAAAGTGTAGACATTAAACTTTATCGTAGCATGATTGATAGTTTATTGTATTTGACGGCTAGTAGGCCGGATATTATGTTTTGTGTATGTCTTTGTGCTCGTTTTCAATCATGTCCTAAGGAGTCTCATTTAGTAGCGGTAAAACGCATTATTAAATACCTTAAGGGCACAATTGAAATGGGTTTGTGGTATCCGAAAACTGGATTATTTGAAATGAAGAGTTTTTCGGATGCCGACTATGCGGGTTGTAGGGTAGATAGGAAGAGCACAAGTGGAACATGTCAATTCCTAGGTAATTGTCTTGTATCTTGGTCTTCCAAAAAGCAAAATTCGGTTGCCCTATCAACCGCCGAGGCGGAGTATGTTGTAGCCGGAGATTGTTGTGCACAAGTTCTTTGGATGAAACATACTCTCCTTGACTATGATTTTTATTTTGATCATATTAAAATATTTTGTGATAATACTAGTACAATTCATATGACAAAGAATGCAAATCAACATAGTAAAACTAAGCACATTGACATTAAATATCACTTTCTTAGAGATCATTATGAGAAAGGTGATATTGATATTGACTATGTTTCTACCGATTTTCAACTTGCCGATATTTTTACTAAACCATTAGATTATGCTAGATTCTCTTTTATTTGTGGTGAGTTGAATGTTTGCATTATGGATTCTTAAAGAAAAATTTCTTTTGTTTGTTTTGTTTAACCCTTTTTGATGTATGACAAAAAGGGGGAGAAAAAGAATAAGTTTTGTTGTTTATTGTTTATTTGAGTTGTTGTTTATTGTTTATTTGAGTTTTGACAAAAAGTTGTTGTTTATTGTTTATTTGAGTTTTGACAAAAACTATTGTGTTTTCAATGCTTTATGTATCTTGCTTTCATTGTCATTCTTTATACATAGCATTATTTGAGGGGGAGCTTTCCAAGCTCTTCTTCCATTTTTGTTTAAATAACTTATATGTTTTGTCATCATCAAAAAGGGGGAGATTGTTGGCCCAAGGTTACAATCACCCGTGTTTAGTGTGTTTTGATGATTACAAAACATATTAGTTATTTGTACTAATAATGTTTGTTGTTTAAGTGTGTTTCAGGGTTCTAACCAAATTAGAAGGGTTCTTCCCTAAAGGAAAGTATTTTGGACTCAAGTCAACTCAAATTGGGCTCAAGAATCAAGTTTTGAAGATCGTATGGTGAAAAGCCCTCTTGAAGCACTTGTAGTACTTAGAACCAATGTAAGAAATAGATTGTTAAAGTTTGAGTTTTGAAAATTGGCTCTAGGATATACACACACGTTTTTGTATTTAAGTTTTCATGGTCAAAACTTTTGTTTCATGCCTTAGTATATATATATACATGACCCTAAGTTTTACAAATGAATATCATGTTTAGATCATGTATGTATACTCTTTCCATCATAATACTTAGATAAATTTTAAAATCTTTTTTACAACAAAAACTTCCAAGTCCTGTTGTTGATTTTCTGTTTCAGGCAAAACCGGCCGACCGGCCCAGTCGACCGGCGCCTGTATCAGGACGTGCACGCTTGTGCACGTTTGTCGGCCGACCGCTCCGATCGACCGACTGCATGCAGTCTGCTCTCGGGTTTTCTGGGTCGACCGCCCGGTCGACCGCCCGAAGAACACCTTGTTTCCTTTTGAGGACGGTCGACCGGAACGGTCGACCGGAGCCCAACGGCTACTGCCAGCTAGGCGGACGGTCCACCGGCCCGGTCGACCGCCAAGCCTGCAAAAACCCAACGGCTCTTTCCTCTTTTGTGCAATTCTGAAAACTGTTTTATTGATCTGTTTTTGCAGACTTTTTCTGAGGTTTTGGAGAACTTTTTCAGGTCAAATAAGGTTAAAATAAATTGTTTTTAACCATTTCTTCTCCCTATAAATAGAGGAGTATAGCCTCTTGCATTTCTCACCAAGAAAAATCCTCAAGTTTTCATAGTTTTCAAAAGAGAAGAAAAGTGTCTAAGCTCTTCATTTTCAACTCTTTCTTGAGCTTGTTTTCAGTTGTGTTCTCCAGCAAAAATCATCTCTACAACTGAGTTTTCTCACTACACTTCTTAGAGCCAAAATTCCCTTACTCATTCTATAAGGAAGTTGTAAAAGAGTGAGAGTTTGTAAAAGAGTTTAGTGATCTTGTTGTGATCACTTTGTCTACTTGTTCCTTCTTCTTGTTCTTGTGGAGACACCTCTTCGGTAGAGGTTATTGTAATTGGTGGAGCTCGGTGCTCGGGTCTTCGGTAGACCGTTGTAAGC
Source organism: Agave tequilana (assembly GCA_038442645.1). Lineage (NCBI taxonomy): Eukaryota > Viridiplantae > Streptophyta > Magnoliopsida > Asparagales > Asparagaceae > Agave > Agave tequilana. The sequence continues at coordinate 22,923 of JAVJIF010029003.1, forward strand.
GTCCTCGGTGGATAGTGGAAACCCTTCACGGAGGTGAAGGCGGGGAGTAGAGCGGTGGCTCGAACCTCGAAACAAATACTTGTGTTTGCGATTGTCTTTTGCTCTTGCTCTCTATTTCGCTTTACTTTCAATTGCTCTCTATTGCTTATTGTTTCAAGTATTTTTGCTTCCTCTACTTGTGATATCTTGTGTGCTCTTCATCATTGTCTATTATTCATTCATTGATATTTTGTCGATCAATTCTCATACAACAAGGTTGCATTGCGCACCTCTAACCCATTCAAGGGGAATCAGGAGGAAGGAGTTCAGAACCTCTCACGGGGTATTCGGCTCTTAGTCTTGTTTTGAGAGATCGTTGCATCATTCATTCATCTTAGTTTTAAAAAGATTGTTAGATTAGCAATTACACCTATTCACCCCCCCTCTAGGTGTTTTTCACTAATATCTCCTTAGTACGGATGGATGAGACTTTGATCGGTTCTAGTTGAGACTGTCTGTTGAGAAGTATCCGGGCTTGTTATTGTACTCATATTATTAAAAGTTACTGGGAAAATATTGTCAGACTGTAACACATGTATCGTTCCATTGTTCTACCGTTTACACAGTAATATTGTCCATATTATTATTGTTACATCATAGATGTTGTTACTGTCACTATATCATCCCAGTAATCGAAATAATATGAATATTGATTGTTATAAAATAATAATGTAATTGAACAACTTACACTAGGATTAGAGAAATTGATGGAGAAGACAGCGTCTATATTTTGGGTGGACCTAGAATACAGGTTGTGTAGCCGAGATACAGTTCCACTGTAGGTTCTGGGGGATGACTGACATCCCGTATTGTTCATATTGTTATTATTATTAACATATTGTTATTGTTATTGACTACCTAGCGGTAGGACCTGGTTCAGCGCGAAGTAATTGGGCCGTGGTTTTGGGTATGTGCGAAACCCATCTAAAGTATGGACAATATCTCTTCTATTAATTTTAATAACATAGGACCCTAATTGACACGTATAATACGTGTAGTATGGGATGCGTCTACTGCATGTGGCAATTGGTGTTCGCTGACATAATTAATATTGATAAATTGTTATTATGTTCTATAATGGACTGTACTCACCTGACTGAATATCATATAAATTATGATAGACATATGATTGTACACATGACCAGATTGTATACCAGACTAGTGATATATGCTAGGTTACACATCTTTACATTAGTCGTTTCCTTTTATCATGATATCTGTTATATAATGTTCATAACTTTGTTCTTGATATTGATTATTTTGTTATCTTTTATTTCAGTTTATCATGTTATTATTGCTTATATTGTTGTTATGCATGAGCACCTTTTCCTTTACACACTCATTAGGTCACTTCTGACGACCATGGATTCGCACATCCAGATACTGGATGTTTCATGTTATTGATCAGGTGTTCGTTGAATTCTTACGCTTCGCGAGGAACTGGAGTTCTCTCTTTTGGTTCTGGTATTCTTCTCTCTCTTATCTTCCTGTTATTCCTGATTCTCGATATATCAGATTCAGCTTTATTTCAGTTCTTTATTTATATAATATCATGTGTGAATGCTTATATATAATATTACAGTGATCATTGATTCATTATAGTACAGATTTATAACTTGTTCTGGGTTACTTAAGCCTTAGCGTGTATACGTAAGGTATTTTCCTTACATATATTCGTCGTCGGCTCTCGTCGTGTCTCTGCTCCAGCGTATTTTAGAAAGCGGGACGTGACAGGATTTTCTTAGTATCAGAGCCAAGTTTACTCAAAAGAGACCTAGTTTATACCTGTGACCTGCTACATGTTTTATTTACACTACAACATACATATATTAATCACACAATGATATTGACTCCTTTTGAAATTAATCGTCCTCCCCTTTTAGAAAATCCACCTCTTGAATCTCTGGTATCTCTAATTCCAACTCTTTTTCTAGAGTAATCTGGATTCTCTCCTTGATTCTCATATCTATCTCTACTCTTTCTCTGATTTTGTTACTTTGAATTGATCACTCCATATTGAAGCTGGTAGTAGATATCAGAGTGTGCAGCGGAAGCTGATGGACTATGATATGCTGAGAAGAGACGTGGAAGCTTGTTTGTTTTCTCCCTTGATTTTGATTCTTTTAATCATTCTCTGCATTATTGAAATTTTGAGGACGAAATTTTTATAAGGTGGGTAGAATGTAATATCTCTAGTTAATAATACTGTATTTTTATTTTACTAAGAAATTATTTTTTTGTTTTACTGGTTATTTTATTATTATTTGTTAAATTAAACTATGATTTATTTCATTATTAAATACACAAATTATTTTAAAGTATTAAACGATATTTGGCTTTATATAATTACAATTATTACTTGTTAACATTTCAATTACTAATTAGTATTTTCTTATTACTATGGTTATTATTATTTATTGTTATTATTATTACTAGTGTTATTATTATTTAAATTATCGTTATTAATATTAATAGTTTTGTCATTGTTAATTATAACTATTATTGTTGATATATTGTTGTTGTTGTTGTTACGGTTATGGCTAATTACCTTTGTTGATACTATTATTATTGATATAATTACAGTTATTGTAAATTATTATTATTGGTGTTTATATTATTATTTTATTATTAGTATTATTATTAGTATTATTGTTGTTAATACTACTGTTTTTATTATTACTTAATTAGTATTATTTTCATTATTATTAATAATATTAGTGTTTTCTATTTTCCCCTAACTTATCAACCTATTTTCCAATTACCCTTTAATCCATTATCCTTAACCCAAACCCGTTTACCCATGATCCAAACCAATTACCCCAAATCAAATCCTAATCTCAACAATTCATAATCTAAATCTTAACTAATCCTATCTACTAAATCCCAACCTAATCCTATATCCTATCAAATCCTAGCTAACCTAATCTAAATCCTAACTAAACTCCTAACCTCCTTGATTATCTCCTCCTAATAATAATCTTAACTCTATTTTACTTCCATCTCTACGGAATTCTTGGCCATCTCCCTGTAACCGCGCCATGAACTCCTCTGCGAGCCTTCTCCTTCTCTGCCTCACCGCTGGCCTCTTCAACCTTCACGGCGAGAGTCCACAACCGGACTTCCCCTCATTGCAGGCCGAGCCACAACCATGGCAGCAGCCTCTCCCCATTGTCGCAACCGTCAACAGCGACACCCCCATGGCAGCAGCCTACCTCCGCCACACAGCTCCTTTCCTCAAGCCCTATACCACCCTCCAGCGCCCACCCCAGAGGCAGGCCACAACTCCTGGTCGTGGCAGACCGAGCTCTCCTTGCCGAGCACCAGCATATTCCCAACCCCCGAGGGCCTCCTCCACCGAGTCCTCCTCTGCACAATCGTGCCCTCGCGCTCATGCCAATAGCCATACCATCTCTCTTGCTCTGGCTCACTTCCGCAGCCAGGCCGGACTCCCTCCTCCATCACTCGAGCGCGAACAGCAGCAGCCCAGAGCCCTTCCTCCTCGCTCTCCAATGAGATGTGTGCTCCACGATAACTGAGCACCAGGCCCACCACTACAACCTGCATCCTTCCCTTGCGCACAGCCTACCCACGCACACAACCAAGTTCCATGGCTGTGCTCTTTCTCCTGTGGCTGTGAGTGTCTCTTCTCCCTCCTCTTTCATTTTGAGTATCTAGTTATGTTTATGGGTGGGTGTTTTGGGGGGGTGTATTATTAATTCATGTGTAGTGTTTTAAAATGTGTGTTGTGTGCATGGGTAATGAGTGGGTGTATTTAAGTTGGGTGTGTGTGTATATATATGTATCCATGGATAATATTGTGAGAGTATATATATGTATATGTAGTGTATATGAGTATGTATAGGTATGCATGTATGCTTGACTGTGTGCCGTGTGTATTGTATATGTGTATGTATGTCTATGAGTCTTCGGTTGCGTGTTGCAGTGATCCGGACCCATTCCGTGAGATCCGAACCCCTTACGAGAGATTTGGATTGGTGCTCGTTATGGGCCCGATACACTGGTGATTCGAAGACTGGTCTATGAGATGATCCATAGATCAGTACCTGTTCATGCAGTGAAGACCAGACGGCAATTCGGTTCCAAAATCATTTCATTTCATGTGAGTGTTTATTCTTATGCCATTTTTTCATTTACCATTGTTATTGGATATTTGTGTTTTTATTTGTATTGTTTCATGTGACCATTTGATAAACTTTACTAGTATGATTACTTGTATTACTTCATGAGCCATTAATGATTGTTCACTTTATTACGTAGTTGATATGAGCTTGTATCACTGTCATCATGTGTTGATAGTTGTCGTTATTGGCTTAGGCCTAGTATTAGAACATCTTAGAATGTGACTGGATTCGATCTAGTGACTGGCTGGATTAGTTCATCTTGAGCATCAGATGTATATGGACCTTGTATTTTGATGTTGAGAACTTGTATTTTGATATTGAGACATTACACTTATACCACATCATGTGTAGACGATTACCATTTTCAAATTCAGATCTAGTTATGATAGCTTATCTATAGGATTGATCTTAAGGTTGATTGATTCGTGATTGAGGTTAGAGATTCATATTTTATGTGGAGTAATTATCAGACATGATGTTCTTTTAATTGGTGATTTTTCAGATAAGAATTTAATCTGAATATTGAGGACGATTTAGTTATGATCTTACCTTATTAAGAGATTGGGTTCTTGATACTTTGATTGTTATGGGGACTAAGAATTGATCTGGGATTTACATTTCTTTTATTAGATCTTGATCAGTATACATATGAGATTGACTCTGTTAGATTATCAGGTATTGTGTGTACATTTTACCTCGGATATCGATGTGTAACATGATCTTATTTTTGGATTATTGAAACAAGGACTTCGGATTTACCCTGATTATATTAATTGAGTATTGATGCTTATTGACGTTGGATATTAGATATAGAGATGATCGAGATGTCATATTGATCGAGGATGTTGCACTCCTTAATCATGATCTTGATTACAGTTGGATAAATCTGGTTTTCGAGGATGTTTCATTCTTTAATTGTGATCTCGGTATTTATTGTTTTAGTCGATCTCGAGGATATTTGTAGACTGCCATTCGTGATGGATTTCTAGTTATTGTTTTTATTTAGTTATAAAGATAGAATTATTGTGAGAGTAGTTTATTGATAACGGTGAGATATATATATATATATATATATATATATATATATATATATATATATATATATATATCCAGAGTTCGATGACAGTTATTATTTGATCTCAGTTATTGGTGATTAGAGAATTAGAACAGATTGGTAGCGATGAGAGGACTGATTACTGAATCATTGAGATGGTGATTACTGTATCGGATACTTGAACTTGGATTTAATGTTTGATGTTCACAGTGAATATTATTGAGACTAAGAGTTGATGGATCAGTTACTGATATCTCCTTCGTACGGATGGATGAGAGTTTGATCGGTTCTAGTTGAGACTGTCTATTGAGCAGTATCCGGGCTTGTTACTGTATTCACGTTATTGAAAGTTATTGAAAAAATATTGTCAGTTCGTAACACAGGCATCGTTCCATTATTCTACCGTTTATTTGATAATATTGTGCATATTGTTGTTGTTACATCATTGATATTGTTACTGTCACCATATCGTCCCAATAATCGAAATAACATAGATATTGATTGTTATAAAATAATAATGTAATTGAACAACTTACAACAGGATTGGAGAAATTGATGGAGGAGACAGCGTCTGTATTTTGGTAGACCTAGGATACAGGTTGCGCAGCCGAGATACGATTCCACTGTAAGGTTCCGAGAGATGACTGACATCCCGTATTGTTCATATTGTTATTGTCATTGACATATTGTTATTGTTATTGACTACCTAGCGGTAGGACCTGGTTCAGCACCAGGTGATTAGGCCGTGGTTTCGATGTACGGAACTCACCTAAAGTATGTACAATATCTCTTCTATTAATTTCAATAACTTAGGACTCTGATTGACACGTGTAATAGGTAGTATGGGATGCGTCTACTGCATGTGACAATTGGTGTTCGCTGACATAATTAATATTGATAAACTACTATGATGTATTATAATGGACTGTACTCACCTGACTGAATATCATATAAGTTATGGTTGACATATGATTTTACACATGACCGGGTTATATACCAGACTAGTGACATACGCTAGGTTACACATCTTGACATTAGTTGTTTCCTTTTATCATGATATATGTTACATATTGTTCATGGCTTTATTCTTTATATTGATTGCTTTGTTATCTTTTATTTCAGTTTATCATGTTGTTATTACTGATATCGTTGTTATGCACGAGCACCTTTCCCTTTACACATACACTCATTGATCGCTTCTGATGACCCTGAATTCGTACGTTCAGATACTGGATGTTTCATGTTATTGATCAGGTGTTCGTTGAGTTCGTACGCTTCGCGAGGTCTGGAGTTCTCTCTTTTGGTTCCGGTATTCTTCTCTCTCTTGGTCTTCCTGTTATTCCCTGATTCTCGATATATATCAGATTCAGTTTTTATTTCAGTTCTTTATTTATATGATATCATGCGTGAATGCTTATATGTAATATTGCAGTGATCGATGATTCATTATAGTATAAATTTATAGCTTGTTCTGAGTTACTTAAGACTTAGCGTGTATACGTGAGGTATTTTCCTTGCGTATATGCGTCGCTGACTTTCGTCGCGTCTCTGCTCTAGCGTATTTTGAAAAGCGGGGTGTGACAGAATCCCAATGGCACCATACATTGTACACATTTTGGTATTTGTATGGGATAAAAGTTTTTAGCAAAATGATTATCTCTTAATTGTTCAGGAGAGATCCGTTAACCTTTTATTTTAAGGAGTTAACTTCTCTCGACTCTTTAACACAAATTATCTAAACTTTTATGCTTTTTTTTTTCCTTGTATTTGACAGGACTAGCATGCATCATCAGAATCCTAACATTTTTGAAATACAGAATCATTCAGTAACAATTAGTTCCATGACCCGCTGATTTGGAAGCCGCACTTCTTTTCCCTATGTTTTTTTTTTTTTTAAGGAAAAACAGAACTCCGAAAGAAAGCCTCATTCAATAATTTTATTAATAATAAACAGGGAGAGTGAGGGGAGGGGAATATCCGAAGAGTAAGCCAGGAAAAGAGAGAGAGAAATTACAAAAGACTAAGGAAAAGAAGAGCGAGAAGCTAGAGTAGCATCAGGATCTTTGAGACACTGATTGAAAATCTGATCGTTACGCTCAGTCCAGGGGTCCAGGTAACCGCAAGGGCCGTGATATCCCATATTTTACAGTTTACGCAAGCTGGGAGGAAGATTAGAAAGCCTCCATCCTTCCCATATCTTACGGACTGAGGGTAGCCAAGTGCTAAGGTTGAACCTAGAGCGAAATAAAGCCTACGTATCAGTGGCCAAAGAACACTCCAAATAGATACGAGCAACATCCTCCATGTGTTCTTCACAGAATACAAACGGAATGGGGGTGTTTGATGTGATAAAAACGAAGAAAAAGTTTGTTGGCTCCACTCTGTCATTTTTCGGATGTTTTTTGAGATTTTAGCTCGAATTTCTGACAAGCATTGTAGCTCTAAAAAATTGAATTAGAAGCGTGGGATTCGCATATATTTTCTTTTCAGTTTTCATAGCAAATACACGGAGTGAACGCTGAAAAAGCTCGCGAGACTCACATGTTAGAGCGAAAAAAAAGATAAATAAGTTTTCGCTCACTTTCAATGCCAGCAAAAGCTTCTAAGTAGAGGTAGGTAATCTATCTAATAGCGTGAGTCACATTGCAATCTTAATCTTAAGCGGGTAGGAAACTGCCTACAGATGGCAAACGACCTTTTTAATAGAACACAGGTGGTCTTGCTCAACCGTTCTGCATTAAAAAAATTAACAATGCAAAATGTTAGCTCATGAGCATGTCCCAAGAGAACCTCTGAGGTAATTGGATCATCCATTCTCTGGCACGGCCCAAGAGCCCCCATCCTTCTGATTAGAGCCACCTGGTCCTGTTTGCCATGAGCATGTGTTATGTAACAAAATACTAAAATGCAATAAAATATAACAAAATACTAAAATAAAATATGAGCTAGCAATGATTCACGAACGATCAATGTCAGTTTACTGTGAAAGCGTGATTGCGTGTAGATCAAAACGGCAAGTTCCCGCCCTCGAAAACTATAATCAACAAGACTGAAGACAAGAAGCAATGAAAGATCTCGATTGAGATTGATCACGTGATGGGCTTTGCTTCTAGTGTGGCGTGCGAGCTTTTGCGTCAGAAGTCCAGAGGTCGTTATCATCATCTCTGTTCTTTCCCCTGTCTCCGCTGATAAGTGTCATCTGGTGGCTTGTTAAATCAACACCATATCTTTAATTATTAAATAACAAGCTGGTTCTGATGATTACAGCTGATCGATTGATCTGACTCTAGGGAAAGTGAAATCTGATGGAATTCTGCTCAGAGTTCCTTCAGATCCGCAGACTCAGACAATTCACTTGTTCTTTTATTTTATTTAGGGCCTGTTTGTTTCCTCGCAAAACCGCAAGTCGTAAAATCTTTTCCATTTTCAGCTGTTTGTTTCGTTGCAAAACATTTCGCAAAATACAACTCTCATTTCCCACTTGCAGTTGCTACAGTTAAATTTGTGGTCATATAAATCTCACTTTTACACTCAAATTTTCCCACTTGCAACTGCTACAGTTAATTTTGTGGTCATGTAAATTCTACTTGTAATACATTCGTAGTGCCAAAGCAGTTACTTGATAATCAATATATAATTTAATATTATTAAATATTTAATATATTTAATATTTTTAATAGTGTTTAATTTCTTACCGAATTATTTTATACTGGTATTTTTTAGTTTTTTATTATTTTTAAGATTGTTTTAATATTTACTATTTTATTATTTTAATTTAATATATAATTTAATATTGTTATTTAATACTTTATTATTTATTAATATTTACACCAATTTTCTTAATATTTTATTTAAATTTAATATTTTATTAATATAACAATAATGTGTTTTAATATAAAATTATTATATATTTAATTTATTTATTTCTTAATATAAATAATTACTTTATTAATATTATAATATACTTTAAAATTATATTAATATTTTATTATGTTAATATTGTAATAATTCATTATAATAATATCATAATAATATTTCATTATTAAATTTATAATTATATTTTACTTTGTTAATTTTATATTTTTATAATATTACGATATTATTATCATAAAATTTAATATTATAATAATCTTAAGTATTTTATAATATTATAATATTATAACTATATTTTATTAATTTTCTTAAGATTTTTTTAATATTTATGTTTTATTAGTATCCTTAAAATTTTATTCAGTTTCTTTAGATTTTCTTAAAATTTTATAATTACTTATTTAGTTAATATTGTAGTAATATTTTACTAATTTTACTAATATTTTATTAATATTATTGTTATAAATAAAATATTAAGATTATTAATTTTTTATCTCAAATTTATTAATACAATTTAATTTGTAATAGTAGATTTAATTTAATAGTATTTATAATATTTAAATTACTGCTACAGTTAATTTTGTGGTCAACTTTTCCACTTACACTTTTACATTACCAACCAAACACCGTAAAACACAATATACTTTATCATTTACACTTTCACTTTATCAACCAAACACCGTAAAACACAATATACTTTTCCATTTACACTCCACTTTATCAACCAAACACCGTAAAACACAATATATTTTCTCTGCTACAGTTCATTTTTTCCATTCTCATTTTACGACTTACGACTTGCGACGTTTTGCAACGAAACAAACAGGCCCTTAGTTCTCAATTAATCCAGAGTCTATAATAAAAATTGTGAGTTTGATTAGCATTAGTCTTTGTGGAGCATTGACTTTCAAACAAAAAAGAGAAAAACATGAAGCAAAATTCTCCACGGCTATAAACAAAACTTTTACTTTTACTTTTAAAATATTGAATAAATGATTCTTATCGGTAAGAAAATATAATCTCACTTCCAGACTGGAGAATGTAACACTTTGCCTGCTCGCCTATATTTACAGGGCAAAAGGGGGAACAAAAGCTATGATCGGTTACAAGAATAAACCATCCTCCTGAACTTCAGCCAAACAGCAAGTATACCAATGATGAACGATGAATGCGATTTCAGCTGACTTCACCGTTGATTTATATGTACATAATGGAGAAGAAGCAAGTGCCCTCACACACTGGTGCACATGCACACAAAAAAGAAGCCTAAGCTTACGTAAATCTGCGTTACAATTGATATAACTATGTATATACAATTAATTCATGCATTCCGTTGTCTGGCAGGATTGGTAGCAGTCGGGTTTTATACATCATATACAGGCATGCGCTCCTCGATCGAGACACGGCAAATAGGGCACTTCTTACACTTATCACCACAGGGCCTGCAATAGACCCGACCAAGTTATAAGATTGACTTCAGTGAAGAAACTCCAACACAAGGATGAGCACATTCTGATTCCAAGTGACGAGGGCTTGCAGAGTGGATCATTAAATAAGCATAACGAAAAAAATTTGAAGCCATACCTGCATAGAGTGCGGTGCCGGCAAGGAAGAAGAACCGTGCATATCTCTCCCTCGAAACAAATTCTACAGAGCACCTTTTCCTGAAAACAGATAATAAGAAAAATAAAAAGAAACCCTTGCTAAAAATGTCCTAAAATATGTGCGAGCAGAGCACGTTTGTGTGTGTGTATCTGTGTGCACGCACGCGTGCGAGAATGTATGCTGCGTTGAAAGCATTTTTCAGGCATCAATCAAATGGCATGGAAAACCAACCAAATCGATTATGTGGACCACTACATTATGAACATCAGATGAAATATCAGATGGCTTGAAGACATAACACTGTAGACCATCCAAATTGATGATCAACACTATAAAAATATGACCCAACATATCAAAAATTGTGTGAGTGAAATATTAAATGACTCGATGGCTCGTCAGACGGATCCCTTTGGAAACTAAATTAAGGCTACATCCACTTCTGGGTACAATAACATCTCATACTATTAATCATAAATAAACGCGTGGTTGAAATATCAAATGCATATAAGGATGAAATATCAAATGCATATTAAGGACATCTTATATACCTACTAATGTTTGGGAAAACAGTTTGGGTATTAGACGCATTTTGGGGGGAGAGGGGAAAAGTTGGCAATAAGAGAATTTTCTAGGGATTACTTGTTAAAGTTTTATTATAATGGTGGGTAAAGTCGCACGACAAGAACAATAAACAGAAAATAAAATAATGTTAATAGTATATATGCTTCCAGTCCCCCAAATGGTCCAAATGAGCTAAAAAGAAAGAAGGGGTCAGAGAGCCCTGAAACTGCAATCTCCAGATTTCTGAAATACTTCAAACCACCCTCGTGTATTCAAATTCAACAGATTTCTAAGGACGGGCATGCATGTTAAATAAAAATAAAAATTTATTTGAAATTTTAGACTTCAGTGCAATTTTGATTTATGAAAGGTGTCATTTATTAGTCATCTAGTTCTGTCATTTATTAGTCATCTAGTTCAATTCAATTGCCAATGAAATCTCCCCAATATATCAATTTTTAATGATTTTCTCAATCCACAAGTCCAAATGATATCATTAAATTGCATGTATTATGCATGTTGAAAAATGACACCAAACACACGTCCTTTCTGAATATACACTGTAGATGATAAGAAAATGAAATTGAAGTGTACTAGTTGATCAAAATTATTTAGAGTGCCTAAAAACAGAAAAAACAAGAGAATATAAGTTTTTTCCCTTCTGCATTAGGCAGGCACAAAATGGAGGGACAAACATAGCAAGTTGTTTAGTCTAACAATCTAGTATGTTTGACACCTAACAAAGTTTGATGTGCAAGAATTTTATTAAGTGTTTCGATCATGATCAAATGTTTTGGATCAAAAATGTGTGCCTCAAGATAACATAGATATAAAAGACATGCTGATTTTGACCCTCCATTTTATACTACATTTTGATTCATAGGAAAGAAAAAACCGTTTGCATTTGATTTTTAAGCACTCTGTATTACTAGATAAACTTTGATGGAGTATGTTTCCCAATTAAATAACCTATCATTACATCTGAATGGAAAGAATTAACCTCCAAATTTTCTTGAGCCCTCTCCACACACGAGCTGCGAGAACACACACACGTGAGGAAACAAAACCTAGGGTGACACTTTATGCATTTAACTGAGAGGAGCAATTTTTAGACAATTTGAACTCTCCAGCCCCTAAAATCAAAATATTCTAAAAGTCACATAATTTAGAGATCTCTAACCTCTTTAACATGAAGTAGTTGCGTTTGTTCTATTGTTGAAAGAACATTCATATTGTGACCTCTTAATTAGTGAGCTAAATATTTCTAAAATGTGTGGTCTTTTTGCACATTTAGGTTTTAGAGGATGGAGACCAAGATGAAGAGTCCAAGCGTCCACAAATTTGACCCATTTAGTATTATATAAGTCACTCCTCCCAAATTGCAAAGATCCCGCTCTGTGCATGGGAGAAATGCTCAAGGGAACTCAATAGCAACACGGTGAATCAGGCTGAAATCACAATAGAATAAAACATTCCAATGATGCACCGAACTGTTTGTCATGATTTCCATGCCCTAAAATGGTTGCATATAAAAATCATGTGATATAAACACTTTTTCACCATTAATCAAATGATTTATTTTTTTATTATTGACAAATCATTCACTTTGCAACCTCTTCATGTGTGTTTAGAAAGTATAGGAATTGCATGAATTTTTTATAAACAAGTATACAGGATATGGAGATCACAATGGAGTGTGCATCATTTATTATAATGGTCCATGGTAAAATTTTAGTTCAACTCCTTGGGTAAACTACCTAGGGAGTCACCTCAGAGCCACTATGTATGTGCATATGTATATAACAAGACGAGCACATATTGCCTAACAGAACATGGGAGATTGGTGAGCCTGAACTCCTAATAAATTCTGGACCCCCAGCTTCTCTATAGGCCTGTTTGTTTTCCTTGAAGAGAATGAAGAAAGCATGAAGAGAGCTCTCTTCCTTAGCTCATGTGTTTGGATCTCTTGAAAGAAAAAATAAAGAGAAGAAATCCTAGTTGGATCATAGGTAGACAACTTTCTCCCAAAATTTCTTCCTCATTTTTTTCGTTGAAAATCGATGAGGGCTCAACGATCAAGATAAATATATATTATTATATTTTACTCTCTCTTCATCTCTCATGATAGCTCAAGTATTAGGGCAATTATTAGCACCTCTTCCTCCTCTTTTTGGACAAACGCTTCTTCTATCTTCCTTCTCTCTTCCAAAACTCTCCTCTTCATTTTCTTTTCACCCTCTCTTCTTCTCTCTTCCTTCTCTTCCAAAAAACAGACAGACCTTGTATTACTTTTGGGGGTTGGGGATTGGGGGGGACTACCAAGAAACCCTAAAAGCACAAGAGAAGAGCAAGAAGGGAACTATGCGAAATGAATAAATTAAGTCAAAGAAGACCAGCATGAACCCTAGTAATTAGCAGTCTACAAACAATGCCTTCTAGCCTACGTACACTTTTAAGGTGTCGGACCGCCAAAGAACACATAAAAGTGATAGACAAATAATAGAAATAAATCTCCATGAAATTTCTGAATGGCGCTCAATCAAAGTCTTGAGAGAGTCATAATCTAAGCAAGTACCATATCGGCAAGTTTTATATATTAAATACAGCTATCACGAACCAAAAGACATTGGAATCACCTAAAACAAGTATTGGTGGGAAACAGATGATCATATGTATTGTAAACAAATCTCTGTAAAACATGTTCACAACTTCATTCTATGTGACCACAAAGCTTAATCAATCAAAAGAAAGGCATACGAAAGAAACAGAAGATGCCAGGAGTAGTGGTTTAGTATATAATGAATTTGCCACTGCAGATCTGAAGTGAAAATTATTATTCTATTCAAGATAGGAAGTAGTACATTTTGAAGCCTTTCATACTCTTGCTGACTATACTTGGTGATTTCAGCCTGTTCTCCCAAAGCAGCTTGAAGCCTCCAAACCTGGGGACACAACAAAATTGACAAAATAAAATATATCATATAAATATTAAATAAAACATCAGCTGTCAACATACAAAGTGAGAATTGACAGGAATTTAGTCTCAAATTTAATAAGAAATGAAAAGGTAAAACAGAATACCTCCTCAGCAAGATCCTTCTTAGGCATTTTCTTCACCACCTCAGGAGGATAACCACAGAAAGTATTATACCTAGAGATGAAAGTGCATGAACATCAGAAAGCAAACAGTTGCTTTGACACATACATTACATGTAACTGGTTGTCTTCACTTGGGCAAACATTTCAGCACCATAAACGTATAAAAGGAGAGAAGCAGAAAGCTTTTAAGTTTTGGCTACATTAAGAAAGAAATAAAAATGGTTGCTATATTTAATCCTTAAGCAGATGTGCATACACACAAAAACAAAGGTGCAACTCTATTGATCTAGTTACCCCACATTTCAGGAAAAGATGCAAAGAAAATAAATTCATGCTTCATTCCACACATCCTGAAGACCGAAAAGATGTATTGCCAGTTCTATTGCAGTGGAAAATACAGTACATTGTGTTCATCCTATGCAGACAGGCATGCATTTGCATGCACGAAAAAGCGCACACAGTTTGTGAAATGCTCTTGCCGGAATGGTTTGATCCTATCAACTGGAAAGTACAAACTGTATAACTTACATGAAAGATCCATACTGTTAACCATCTACATGAACAATTACTGATAGGATTTTAGCTCGAATCCTGCAATGGGAAGCTACAGATTGTAAAGTAACTGGAAGATCAGAACCATCAAACATAGGCCATATCATTTAAAATATCAAGAAACAAGAATGTAAATATTATGAGATTCTTATTAAAATAGGTGGCAGATAGTTTAGATTTATGGTCTAGACTGTAGAATATTTTGAGCCGACTAATTTGACCTAAGGTCTCTAAACTATTTAGATAAAGGCCGTGGTTCAAATTTCTTAATCTCTCAGCTCCAAACCCAACATACTACTTACACAGAACACTTTCAGAAGGTGTTGATTTATGGGAGAGACTCTTCAAATCATATCAATTTTGTTGACATGCTATTTAGATCTCATAGATCATAGATCATATTTAAGGGGCTGATTTTAAGTTTTAATGCTCCAACATGTACTTTGATAGGATTTCAATTCAAACCCTACCAATAGGAGCATAGTAAAATCCACTACATTACATACATGCATACAAAGAGACAAATATAAGGTAAAGATCTAAGAAAACTCTCTTGGTTTCTTAAAGAAACATTGTTTTGACATTATCAAGTGCTAGGTGTGATTGATATACATTGTTAGTGCACAACCAATTAGTTTAAGTTCTTGGGTGAAGTAGTTACTTGACATTGTACCAGAGCACCAGCTTTGAAGAGGCTCCAAGAGTTATTGGGTTCAAACCAAAGAGGCCTGGTTTAAACTTGATAGCTGAAAATCTAAAAATATGTTTAATTATCCCCATCTGTAACTTTCCAAGTAAATGGCTTATGTGGAGGCCTTTCCATGTGAACCATAGGTGCACGTGAGGAAGAGTGTTAATTGATAAGTTTGCTTGATATATGTAGGCTGTCTAAAAATCACCAAGACAAGCCACCAAAACGCAGGGATCCAAGACCCAGACGCAAGGCTAAATGTGACAATCAAGACGCAAAAATCCAAACCCGCGTCTCAGCATTAAGGCACGCGGGCCCGACACCCGCATCTCAGCCTCAAGACGCGAGAGTCCGAACCCGCGTCTCAGAACCAAGGCGCGTAGGGTCCAAACCCGCGTCTCAACCTCAAGACGCGAGGGTCCAAACCCGCGTCTCAACCTCAAGGCGCTAGGGTCCAGACCCGCGTCTCGATTACAACCACCCCGATTATGGCGCCGTTCACCGCCCATGTAGCGGGGAAGTTGGCCCTCATCGTGGAGCACTTTTAGGGGGCACGATCACCCCCTAAAACCTCTATAAATAGCCCCGTCGCTATGAAGGAGAGGACTTTTTTTGGAGGAGGGGCGATCAGCATCAAGGTCAAACTTCCGGCAATCGGCAACAAGAGGGCGACACAGAGAGAAAAGAAGCAGATCAACTCTTCAGCAAGTTCGCTACGTACGAGCTAGCTTTCGCCTACCTTCTCTTCGAGAGTTTTGGTAGACAGAGCTGAGTTACTCTTTCTACCGGCCAAAGAGGAGATCCCAGAAGGACGGTCATCTGGTCAACGGAGAACAAGATTCACTCTCCACCGCCACACGAAGAACCCAGCATTAAACAAAGGGGGAATTCAAGACTCAATATTCTCCCTCCCTTGTAACCGGAAGATTAGTCTGTTGTAATTTTTCATCTGATTCAAGGGAATTTTACACATCCTCCTTTTCCGTGTCCAACAAGAGATGGCGACTCCGCTGGGGACTATGTTTGTCACTGAGGAGCAAGTAGTGGCGCAAGATGACGTCCACCATAAGGGGAGATGGTCGAATCGCTCGTTGTCGAGTTCGACCAGGCGAAATACGAAGAATTTCTCTCTTCCGGCTCCAAGAGCCAAAAGACCCGCGTCTGCCGCCGGGTCTCGACGGGGAATGGCCTCGAGGCCCAATCTGTGGCTTTCTCGAGCTCCCCTGCTGCCGACTGTGCCAAGTAAGGTACACGCGCCAACGCCTCTCAGAAGGCCCGCGTGGTCCCAGGCACATCTGCCTTTGCGACCAACCGCGTCGCACAGAACACCCGCGTCAACGTCTCTCAGGAGACCCGTGTGGTTAAACTCCCTGATGTTCAACATCAGGATGTTGTTGGTTTCTCTCCACCTCCTCGACGCAATCGAAACGCTGAGCGTCGACAGAGGAGACGTGCGCGTCAGCCGCAAGTTGGAACCGTTGGTTGTCCAACTGAGGCTGGACGCGACGTACAGTCTCGCGCCTTGCCCGCGTCACGTCCAGTACGTGAAATCCGCGTTTGGCGGCCCAAGCACGTAACTCCTCAAGTTGAGTCCTCTGAAGACCAGCTTACCAAACGCCAAAGCGAAGCTTCTGCGTCTCGTCAAACGCAAGAAGCACGCGCCCAGAGACGAGGCGCCCTGCAGCCCACTCTCTCTCACGCGTCTCAGCCCGGACGCACCAGGCAGCAACGCGATACTCGCGTCTCATCTCAACAGAGACGCCAAAAGCGCGTTCCACAGTCGCGACGCGGAAACCGCGTCCCTGAAGTTTGCGCCCATTCTGCACAGACATGGATGCCTCCCGTCTTCGACGCTGTGAGGCTAGTCTCTTTGATCCCTCTTCTATGGATTTGAGGGATTATCTGACAAAGAAAAGAAGTGCCCACCAGGTCACTTCATCTTGCTGCTGCCAACGGCTCATCTCCATGCTTGCGGAGTGCCGTTGCGGGTCGAGTGTGCACCAGCAGTCTTTAGTTAGACAGCTGACCTCGATTCCCCCGTCAGCCAAAAGAAGGCGCTCCCATAGAAGGAGAGTCTTCTCTGACATTGAATACCCGGAGCTTACTGCGAACATGACAAGCAGGAGCAAGGGGAAACAACTTGCAGTCAGCTCAGACGAGTCCGAGTCTGACTCTGAACCGGAAGGGGTGTATCGACACACTCGCACCCGGACGGGGGCCATTCCCCCAATTGATTATAATGCCTTAGCCCACGGCGTTAGAGTGAATGATTCCCACTCCGCCGTAGTGGAATCAGGGGCTTCGAACTCTTCCGTCGAGAAGGAGACCTCTGCCTACATGACAGGCACTCCTGAGGAGACGGCAAGACGTATAGAGCAGGTCCAGAAAGCACAAATGGACATGATTATTTCTCAGCAGGCGTCGATTGACTCCCTCAAGCAGGCGATTGCACAACTGCTTGAAGACAGGAGGAAATCTCCTCCTAGGAGGTCAAAGGGCAAAGGGAGAAAGGGAGAAACTCATCTTCCGAACCTTCTGAGGAGACGCGGCGATCTACGTCAGGCTCGTCCAAGTCCTCGTCGCAAACGAAGGGCGACCGAGACCCAGGGAAGGCTCATGCTAAAAAGATGAGTCAATTGGAGGAACGCCTCAATGCCCTCGCCAGTCGCAAAGACCTCCAAGAAGCTGGAGTGGTCCGGCCCTATCCAGCTGAGTGGGATTTAGTCCCGTACCCTCCTAAGTTCAAGGCTCCAACCCTCCAAGCCTTTGATGGGAAGGGGTCTCCTAATCAGCACATCTACTACTTCAAATCCCAAACCGGGAATGTAGTAGATAATGACGCCATCCTGGCGCGACTATTCATCGGCACCCTGAAAGGGTTAGCCTTTGAGTGGTTCATGAAACTCCCGGAAGGTTCTATCAAGAACTGGGGCGACTTGGAGAAGCTGTTCTTAACACGCTTCTTTGAAGATGACTCCGAGGTCACAATGCCCACCCTGTTAGCTACGAGACAGCGAAAGGGAGAGTCCGTCAAATCTTTCGTGGAAAGATTTCGGAACGTGGCACTCCGGTGTCCAAGCGGTATGACCCAGGCCACCCTGGTGGAAACATGCCGCCACAACCTCCAAACCTCACTCCTTACTCAAATAGGAGTTGCTGAAAGCCGCACCTGGAAACAATTAGTCCAACAAGGTGAACAGGCTGAGGAGATTGTTGCCCGCGTCAGGGCAGAAGAAGGCAAGCCTAGGCCGGAAAGGTCAACTAGGCGAGCGCCAGACACCTCCCTCCAGACGAAGCGGAAGGATAATTTGGCGACGGAGACCAAATCTCCCACCAAACCTCAACCAGCCAAGGCGAGTGGCTCTTCAAGCCAACCCCGCGCCAACAAGCAGTATTCCTTCAAGGAGGAACATGTCGATTCGCTCTTCAAGCTACTCAACAAGAGCAACCGACTGAAGCTCCCTGAAATTAGACGCCCGGAGGAAGTCGGCAAGACCGACAATCCCAACTACTGCATGTACCACAGGATGTTGGGACATCCTACCAAAAGCTGCTACGTCTTCAAGGACATCCTTCAGGCTCTGATTGACGCGGAGGTGCTAAAGCTCCGACCAGAGCAGAAGAAGGTCACGGCTAACGTGACGTCAGTTCTCCAGTTCGGGAGACAACCTCCAACGCTTGCGGGGGTAACTCCTATTCCAAGAGGAGAACTAAGAGTGGTCAACACAGACCCTCACCAGCAGCAGGAGAAGGGCTTGGTACCCGTCCCTACGCCTCAAGGGGAAATTATGTGGGTCCATCCTGACCTAGTAGACAGCCAGCAGTGGACTACCGTAACCAACAGGAAGTCCAAAGGCAAGGCAAAAGTTTCGTCCTTCCATGTGGTATGTGCTTCCTCCCGAGAAGCAGAGGATGATGTTCCCTCACTGACTGATTCAGAAGAGGAAACAATAGTCTTGGCCGCAGAGCCCAACCAACCAATGACGGGGACTCGTTCAGGACAGCCCTACTTGAAGCAGTACGGCGAAGTGGCGGCAAACCCTCCACAACCGGCTGCAGAGCCAACTAGGCCCTCCACGAAGCCACCAGTGGAGAAACAAAAAGAGACTCGATTCTTTCGAGCTCTTCAAAAGGGTATAGCGGAAGGATCCACAACGCCTTACCGCTTTGATGTCCTGGCTCAATTGGCCAACATCCCGGCGCGGATCACCCTGTATGAGCTTCTAAGACTATCAAAGTCGACCAGGGAGGCTCTACAAGAAGCGCTGGCAAACGCTGAGGTCTTTATGACCCAGGTGTCAAAGAAGGAAGATGTAGAGAATTGTCTCCATACCTCCCAGAATGCTCCCTGCATTACCTTCACGGCAGATGACATGCAGGTTAAAGGGAAGCATGATCGACCCCTGTACTTCACAGGTTATATCGGATCATCTGAGGTGAACCGCATTCTGGTAGATCCAGGGTCCGCACTGAGCATCATGCCCCGCCGAGTCATGCAACACCTCGGCATCCCTACTCACCGTCTGAGCCCTACACAGACGACCATCTACGGGTTCAACGCCAATGGCACCCGTCCGATGGGGAAGATCAAGCTCAAGTGCCAGATTGGGAGCCTCAAGTCGGAGGTGACATGCTATGTCATCGATGCCGACACTTCCTACAATCTGCTGCTGGGACGATCATGGATTCACCGCAACTCCATCGTTCCCTCCACTCTTCACCAAGTCATGAAATACATTGACGCGAGTGGGAAGGTGCAAACGTTGGTTGCCGAAAGGTATCCGTTTAAGGGGGTCGAAAATTATTTCACGGACTCCCTCCTATATCAGGATCCGTGGATGAAACCCCGCAACTGGAAGTGCCAGACTCCGGTAATGAGGCTGACACTGAGCCCGAGCAAGAAGAGTGCCTGTGGAAGTTGGAACCACTTGTAAAGAGCACTAATAAGCTCGATGTTGATAATACCACCGACGATGCAGGCGGCTGGTATATTAATGAGAATTTAGACTTTGAGTATTTTTCTGCGTGTGCATCCGATTCAATACCGTCGGATACTAGTACCGACGTAGACGATGACATCTGGTCGGCAATGGATGCTTTGACATCATTGCATGTACCAGTAAAATCATCTTTCGGGACATACCAGGATAATGGTAATGCGCAGGAATCTATATTCATGGTTCCAGCCAGACAAAAAAGCCAAAAACCAATTCTTTTTGGGCGAATCTCGACTGAACCAACGCCACGCGAAGAATCGGAAAGTGAGGAGGAATCCCCTCAGCTCAGTCATTATGAACCAAAAGCGCTCAGAATAATGAAGCAAATGGGGTACGATCTAACCAACAAACCCGGGTTGAACTTCGGCAAAGGAAGGAGAACACTACTTCGATCCTTTGTGCCAAAAGGGAAGGCCCCCGATTATTATCATCGGACGCGCCGGGGGTTGGGCTATGTATCGACTCCGGTCCCATCAGCCTCCGATTCTCAAGAATCGTCGAGCAACGATTACTCTTCAGACACATCATCTTGGGAGTCAGATGTCAGTGTCGGCAACATCTTCAAGGAACTTTCAGTGAACATGGTTTCGACAAGCCACCTGGAAGATGGAAATGAAGAAATGATCCAATCTGATACAGATCCATGGATCAAACATTTAAATGCTCTTTGGGATACCCGCTTTGAACAGCGTGAGCCACCCACAGAAGACAAGGTTGTTCAGATCAACCTAGGAGATGAGGCCAACCCCAAGCCCATCTTCATAAGTGACGGCCTGTCACCATCGGAGAAGAAGGATCTAATATCTCTTGTACAAGAGTATATAGACGTCTTCGCCTGGAATTATGAGGACATGCCAGGACTTGATCCTCAAGTGGCCATGCACCGCCTCAACATCAATCCGGACGTAAAGCCTGTCAAACAACAGCAGCGACGGTTTCGCCCAGAAATAATGGAGGCAATTCAATCAGAAGTCAGAAAACTTATTAATTCTGGCTTCATCAGGGAAGAACAGCATCCCGATTGGGTAGCCAACATCGTCCCCGTCTCCAAAAGAACGGGAAAATCCGGATCTGCATCGACTTCCGTGATCTAAACGAGGCCTGCCCCAAGGACGAATTCCCATTGCCGATCACAGATGTCATGATCGACAATACTTGTGGATTCGAACGAATGTCCTTCATGGACGGATTCTCAGGATACAATCAAATCAAAATGTATCCTGACAACGAAAAGCACACCTCCTTCAGGACTCCTCTAGGGGTATATTGCTACACCGTCATGCCCTTCGGACTGAAAAATGCAGGGGCAACATACCAAAGGGCCATGAACGCCATTTTCCATCAGCAAATACGCAAAACGGTGGAATGTTATGTTGACGACATCGCGGTAAAAAGCCGCGCTAAAGGCGATCACGTAGCAGACCTGAAGGTGGTTTTCGACATCATGCGGGCTCATCAATTGAAGATGAATCCCACCAAGTCCTTCCTGGGGGTAGCCAGTGGCAAATTCCTATGATTTGTTGTGACTTCCACAGGAATCCATTTGGATCCGGAGAAAGTCCGCGCCATCCAAGAGATGCAACCCCCGAGAAACCTCAAGGAACTCAGGGGTTTACAGGGTCGATTGGCGTACATCCGCAGGTTCATCTCAAACCTCTCCGGTAGATGCCGGCCCTTCGCTAAGTTGATGAAGAAGGGTGTCTCGTTCATTTGGGATGACGCTTGCCAACAAGCGTTCGAGGAAATCAAGCAATATCTCACCCAACCACCAGTCCTTGCAGCTCCAGTATCCGGAAAGCCGTTTCTGGTGTACGTCCGGGCAATGGACCATTCTTTGAGAGCTCTACTAGCTCAGAATGATGAAGAAGGACGAGAACAGGCAATCTACTATCTGAGTAGAACAATGATCGGAGCCGAACATCGGTACAACCCGATCGAGAAGGAATGTTTGGCACTAGTGTTCGCCATTCAGAAAATGCGACACTATCTGGTAGGCCAGACTATAAATGTCATATCAAAAGTCAACCCCCTGAGGTTACTTATGACAAAGCCTTCTTCACTAAATGGCCGACTGGCAAAATGGGCCATATTGCTATCACAATATGAGATGCATTTTCTGCCACAAAAGGCTATTAAGGGACAAGCGGTGGCGGACTTCTTAGCTGAACACCCAGATCCGAGGGCAGCCAAAGTCTACGAGGATCTCCCAGACGAAGTGGCCGAAGTCTACCTGACTCAGACATCGTTCGAAAGTCAAGTGTGGCAACTTTTCTTCGACGGTGCATCAAGGACAAGCCCCAAGGGACACGTAGTGGCGGGGGTAGGAGTAGTACTTGTCTCCCCACAAAATTATGTGATCCCCCGAGCTGTCTCGCTAACAGAGCCTTGTTCCAACAATATGGCGGAGTACAATGCTCTATTAATCGGGATGCAGCTCGCCGATGAGATTGGCGTTAAAAATCTCGAGGCATACGGCGACTCCAAGC
This sequence comes from Agave tequilana, assembly GCA_038442645.1. NCBI lineage: Eukaryota > Viridiplantae > Streptophyta > Magnoliopsida > Asparagales > Asparagaceae > Agave > Agave tequilana. The sequence goes on from JAVJIF010029003.1 coordinate 46,019, forward strand.
TCATCGTCAGCCAAGTTCGCGGGGAGTACGAAGTCAGACATGAAGACTTGGTACCCTATTACAATGCAACTATCCGCATGGCCGAGGGATTTAAAAGCTTCTACATCGACCATGTACCGCGCAGGCAAAATGCGCACGCAGATGCACTCGCATCCCTGGCTGCCTCCTTAGCTCTTCCAGCTGGAGCAATGGAGAAGATATTCGTCTACAGCCACGACTTGTATTGCCCGAGAAATGCTCTCGAGGATTATCAGGAGTCAACGGGAGGTCGTCACCGCGAAGAAGCACTTGAAGCGTCAACCGGTCCAGAACTTAAAGACTGGCGATCCCCCTACATCGACTATGTCTTGTACGGCATCCTGCCTGAGGACGCCAAAGAGGCGGCTGCCATTCGAAGGAAAGCCCCTAAGTTTTACTATAATGCGATTACACGAACATTGTATCGTCGGTCGCATGACGGGATCTTACTCCGGTGCCTCTCACCAAAAGAGGCCCAGGAGGTATTGAAAGAGGCCCACGACGGTACGTGTGGAGCCCATCAACCTGGCCCAAAACTGGCACATCGACTCCAAAGTAGGTTACTATTGGCCCAAGATGGTTGCCGACGCCGTCGCCTGTGCCAAAAGATGTCACGCTTGCCAAATACATGGAGATTTTATCCATCAAGCACCAGGGTACCTCCACTCTACGACCTCTACATGGCCATTTGAGATGTGGGGGATGGATGTGGTTGGTCCTATCAGCCCACCATCATCAAAGGGACATCGGTTCATTCTAGCAATAACCGATTACTTCTCCAAATGGGCCGAAGCCATTCCTTTGAAGGAGGTGAAATCGTCGAACGTGATCAAGTTCGTGAAACATCACGTTATTTACCGTTTCGGCGTACCTCGGCGGATTGTCCATGACAATGGACCCCAGTTCATCAGCCAGGCATTCCAGAGATTCTGCGCTAAGTTCAGAATCCAGAGTGTGTCCTCAACGGCATACTATCCTGCCGCTAATGGCCTCGCAGAAGCTTTCAACAAGACTATTGGCAAGCTTCTCAAGAAGTTCGTCTCGAAAAGTCAACGAGACTGGGACGACAAGTTGGGCGAATGCTTATGGGCTTACCGCACAACTGTGCGAACCCCGACTAAAGCCACGCCGTTTTCCTTGGTATACAGATGTGAAGCCGTGCTTCCCCTGGAAATCCAAATTCCATCTCTACGCGTCGCCTTGACAGCAGAGATGACGACAGAGGAGAAGCATCGACAGCGACTCCAGGAACTGGAGGCCTTAGACGACAAGCGTCTGCAAGCCCAACAGCAAATCGAGCTCTACCAAGCTCGAATCACCAGAGCCTTCAACAAGAAAGTTAAAGTACGAACTTTCAAGAAAGGCGATCTTGTCTTAGCCGTCAGAAGACCCATGGTGATGACGCACAAGACAAAAGGAAAATTCCAACCCAAATGGGAAGGACCATTTGTGGTAGAGTCAGTCTACTCAAATGGGTCATATCGCCTCATAACCTCGAATGGCGATACACTCATGATGCCGATCAATGGCAGGTTCCTGAAGAAATACTATCCTTAAATGGTATTCTTCCGCTGATCAAGTTAAAAATACACCTCTGATCAAAACAAGAAGAGCTTCTTCATTAATATCCAACGCCCCCGACGGCTAAGGATAGAGGAAAATGTTGGCTTTTCAACCCAACATAAGTCCTCGACAACTCATCATGCTGAGGGGAACAGCATGGCTAGCCCAACTCAAACGGTAGTTGGTAAAGGCACCTCAAATCCGTTGATAGCTGAGGGTTTGCTAAAAATCCTAAGTGGACTTGGCTCCACTCCTTCCTCCAAAATCCCCTACCAATTCTCATCCACAGAATGGTAGGTCTACAAAATACAACCATTACTAAGTTAACACTATACCTCTGGTAATGGAAACTTTTCAATATTCCTTGTCGAGTACAAATTTTGCTTGTCAACTCTACACGGAATACCAAATTTTCAAATTTGCCAAGTCAACACTACACCTCTGGCACTTCAAATTTTCACTTGTCAATTCTCACCAATAGAATGACAGGTTCTCAAAATTGCTCTTATCATGAGGCAATTTTTGTCAAGTTAACATCACATCTCTGACAAATTGCTGTTAAAGTTCAACACCACACCTCTAAACAGTAATCAAGTTTCTGCCAGGTTTAATATTACACCTCTGACAGTCACTCTTCTTCAGACTTCCATATCGAAGCTGAAATGGATGATGCTAAGTTAACACCACACCTCTAGCATCCAAGTCATTGCTAAGTTCAACAACGCACCTATAGCCATGACTTTCCCTCGGACTTCCTTATCCAAGCCGAGATGACCAATGCTAAGTTCAACATTACACCTCTAGCATTCCCTCATTGTCAAGTTAAACATTACACCTATGACAGTGACACTTCTGAGTTAAGTTAATATCACACCTCTGACTCACATCCTTGTCAAGTTAACATTACACTTCTGACAAGACCACTTTCAACCCGTTAAGTTAATATCACACCTCTGACGGTAACAAACTTTCCTAGATTCCCCACGAGTCTAGTCCCACTCGTTATTCTCTTCAGCAGAATAACAAGTCTACCTAAAAACATTGTTAGGTTAATACTACACCATCAACAGTGTTTCCCTTAGGTTAATACTACACCATCAACAGTGTTTCCCTCAAATCCCCAGTTGAGCCCAATCAAGTTAATCCCAAACACTTGATAAAAGTTCACCCTCCCTGGGGAACCAATTCTACTTGTCGCTTTCTCTTATAAAATGGCAGGTCCACCAAAAATTATTTCATCTCTGTCAAGTTAATATTACACCTCTGACAGTACTGTGAGAGTTCCTGAAATAGGATCTTTCCCTCCAAAGTTTGACTTGTTGAGATTATCATCATAATTTTGACAAAGTCAGAGATTCTTTGCTTCTATGGGTCTAAGACAAAAAGTTCAAGACAAGGAAAGAGGCAAAAAGAAAAGTGTCACTTTTATTTATTTCCAAACATATGAAAGTGATACAAAACGCTCTCTTATACAATAAGATGAAATGTTACAGTAAAAACGCTCTCTTATACAATAAGATGGAGTGTTACAGTAAAAACGCTCTCTTATACAATAAGATTGAATGTTACAATTAAGGAGTACAAAGAAGTCCCTCTCTCTCTCTTAGAGGTTGCACTCACTCCTTATAAGCCGCGTCAGATTCCAAGTGCGCGATGTTTTGTGGCTACAATAGAAGCTGGTTACACCACGATGCATGATGTAAACATCGAAAGCGCCCTAACTGACTAAGCTAAGAGCAATGGTGTTCTTGAGGTCTGGTGGCAACAGAAAGTCCTGCAACCCTTCGTTCAGGCGCGTCTCTTTCTCTAGCAAGCCGTCCAACGGACATAGACTGTCCTTGATGTGACTTCTGGAGTGGGAGAGGAAGAGGATCTTGTCCGCCACCACAACCGCCGGAGCCCTCATCGCCGTCATGCATAGCCTGACCATCTCTTGCCAGCAGGCATGAATGGCGAAGCAGATCTGAAGAGACCTTGGCGAGGGTTGGGTCCTCGTCAGAGATGTAATATACTCTCTTATAGGTGACGAGGACCATAATATACTCTCTTATAGGTGAACATCGAACAAGTTCGCCGGCCAAAGCATCCTTCCAGGGGCCCAGAAAACCAGCAAGCCTACCTGCAAGAAATGAAACAAAGGAATCAGAACAATCTGCAACTTAGTATGCTTCAACAGAGAAAAACTAAGTCGCAAACGCGGACTGCAGACGCGGGAATGATCCACGCAGTCAGCCAAGCAGACGCGGGAATGATCCACGCAGTCAGCCAAGCAGACGCGGGAATGACCCACGCAGTCAGCCAAACTGCTGCGTCAGCAGAGAAACGCGAATCAAAACGCGGTCTCGTTCTGCGCCCAAGTCGAAAGCACAGACGCCGAAAAGGCACAGACGCCGAAAGTTGCCATCTCCTCGTTGAGTGAACAAGAGTTGCAAGGCTCGGGTCTGAAACCTTTTTGGAATTCGTCCAAGACAGTGGCTTTGAAACGCAAGCTTTGTGAACAAAGCCAGCGCCAAGTGCCAAAGACCCCTGCACTCGCGTCCAGAGAAGTTTAAGTCTGTGGCGCAAATTCCAGAAGGAATGCACCAACACAGACTTCGTGAGGGGGTCCAGATAATGATGATGCCAAGGTACAGGCCGTGGTAGATTAAAATATCATGGCTAATCGGGACGGCGTACCAACAGAGGCTTCTACCAAGAGTCGGGCTCTCCGCGTCCAGACGCGGACGTGCAAGATGATCAGAGAGACACTCTGCCCCGAAGAGACCAAACAGGAGCATACAAGCCCTGGGTCATCTTCATCCACAGAGCCATCCTCATCCATGGAGACAACACTCTGAAGAAGATGAAGGTTCTCAGAGCGCTCGCTCTCAAAAAGAAAACAGTCCAAAGATTGGATTGAAGGGAGAGGGTGCGCCCTATTTATAGGCAGCCCCCGATGACTGCAATTAATGATCTCTTAATCTGAACCGTCGGCCTTAATGACCGCACGATTGTCAAGGTCCACTAAGGGACTGACGCGTGTAACGCCGCTTCGAAAACCGTCGCAGGCGCCAATCTCCAACCACCCACATCGGTTTCTCATTAAAGGGAATTGACGCTCAAGACCAATAAGAAGCCGACGCGTGGATAACCGCTTCGGGAAACAGCGGAAAATCTGCATTCCCGATCATCAATAGAGATTTGAAGATCACATCAAATCTTTATGACAGGCTGTATGTAACGCCTGGGAGGTTACACCAAGACGCAGACTGAAGAAAACGAATCCAAAATTCGCGTCCCCTCCCCAGATTGGATGACGATCACCCGCGTCCTAGAGGAATGTCCGCGTGATGCAAAGTCGCGTCCCCTCAGCAAACGGGGTCCTTTTTAAAGGAGAACACTTAGTCCATTCTGGGATTGATGAAAAATGCACAAGGCTGCATCCCTCGCGTCTGTTTGATCCGCGTCTTTCCCAGCGAAGCAGATTCGCGTCTCTCCTACAGACGGATGCCGCGTCTTCTGAACTCATGGCCGCGTCTCCTTATGGATTGACGCTGCGAACTTGATTCTGCCCAAGTTCTTCTGAACTCATGGCCGCGTCTCCTTATGGATTGACGCTGCGAACTTGGTTCTGCCCAAGTTCTTCTGAACTCATGGCCGCGTCTCCTTATGGATTGACGCTGCGTCTCATCAAAAGAACTTGGTTCTGCCCAAGTTCTTCTGAACTCATGGCCGCGTCTCCTTATGGATTGACGCTGCGAACTTGGTTCTGCCCAAGTTCTTCTGAACTCATGGCCGCGTCTCCTTATGGATTGACGCTGCGTCTCATCAAAAGAACTTGGTTCTGCCCAAGTTCTTCTGAACTCATGGCCGCGTCTCCTTATGGATGACGCTGCGTCTCATCAAAAGAACTTGGTTCTGCCCAAGTTCTTCTGAACTCATGGCCGCGTCTCCCTATGGATCGACGCTGCGTTTCGCTCAAAGAACTTGGTTCTGCCCAAGTTCTTCTGAACTGATACCCGCGTCTCCCTGTGAACAGAAGCCGCGAGTCGATGCTGCGTTTCATTGAAAGAACTTAGTCTTACCTAAGTTCAGTATTCACAGCTAGTGATCAAGAAGTTGGATTCATCCACAACTAAGCAAAGAAGATGGAACAAAAAGTGTCCTTTTTATATCAAAAGTGGATACAAACACTCTGATAAATAGAGTGTCCATTTCTTTAAAAAAAAAAGAGGAAAAGAAGGCTAAATGTCCTGATTCGCCAAGGAACGGATTTGCTCCCTGAGATGATGCATCTTGATCTGACGTGCCTTCTCAGCCTCCATCATGGCCTGGACCCGCAGCTCCTCTTCAGATTGGAAGGGTTTTGCAGCCAGCTGCGCTTGCAGAAATTTCACCCTGGAAGAATGTAGAGAAAGACTCTCTTCAGCTCGCGCCTTAGCCGCCTGTTGCTCCGCAAGCTCCTCTTTGATGGTAACAAGCTTCTTCTCATTGATCGCAAGCACAGCTTCTGCCTTGGCAATGGTGTCCCGAGCCTTGGCAATGGTGTCCCGAGCACTGATGATGACGTGCTCCGTGCTCTGCATGACAATCTCGGATTCCCTTGAATCGTCAGTTAGTTTCTGACATTCAGCCTGGGAATATTCGAGGCTGCGGATCTCTGCATCTATTTGTGCCTCTGCCTCCTGTCGCTCTTATTCTTGAGCAACTAAGAGCCGGGTTAGGGTGGCCTGGGCCTCACTAGAAGAGCTGGCATTTTCCAAAGACTTCAGCTCGTGCAGGTCGTCTCCCAGTTGCTCCACCACCCGCAGACACGCCTGGGCAAGTGAGGGGCCTCCGGTTAATTCGACGTTCTCGGCCAGATTTCTGAGAAGCGTCTGGGCAAAATTGAAGGAGCTGCTTCCACGTAAGATGAGATCAATACATGATCCCATCGAAGCAAAGAATTGTTGCACCATCTGGCGTGCCAGTTCCCCCATATCGTCACCACTTGGGAAGCTTCCCGACCCCTTTTCTGTCACGGGATAAGGGATACAAGGCGGATCTTCTCGCACAAGAGTTGTGCTGACCACCGATACGGCTAGAGCAGAAGTAGCCTCGGGCGCTTCCGGAGGTGTTATCTCGACAGGAACCTCCACAGCTAATGATGGAGTAGCAAGCGCAACCTCCTCAGAAGCTTCAGCCGAGACCTGAGCTGTGTGGCCTCTTGGAAGGGTACCGACCGCTGGACTCTCTACCTGAACCCCCTTAGTCCCTCTCTGCAAATTGTTGCGACATTAGCCACAAAGGAGAAAAGCGAAACATTTAAAATATCAGAACTTCCTTACCATCTGGGAAGCCCGGAGATGCGGATCCTTGGGCAAATCTTGCGGAGTGGAAGTCTCCCTGGCTTCAATGGTAACCCCTTCATCCTGCAGAGTGGGTTCTTCCCCGGCCTTAGGGGTTGCCTCCTCTTCCGGCAAAGTGGAAGCCTCCTCGGCATTAGTAGTTGCCCCTGCTGGAGTTATCTCGGCAACTAAAGCCGTAACCCCTTCTGGTTGGGTCAACTCTTGTACCATCTCCTCGATCTGCGAGGAGGATGCAGCTTCGACGTTCTCAGCCAATCCTGCAACATAAAAGGGAGAATGTTAAGGTCTCTTCTTCGAAATTAAAAGGGAAAGCAGGTCAAAAGGTGAAAAGAGTACCTCCAACGGGAATAATCGCCAGCTGTGATACCGTTGACGGCCCACCCCCATATATTTCTTCCTCTGAAATATGGGAGAACTTACTCGGATCAGGAGGAGCGGGTTCATCACCGTAGTCAACCTCGTCTTCAAAATCACTTTCCCCTGAGAGTGAGGAAGACGATAGCGCCTCGCGCGAAACCTCTACAGCTGGAGCCTTGTCACCAATTACCCCAGTAGTAGGACTGGGGTCAACTGCCCGAGGAATGAAAATGAAGACACAAGGCGACCCAGGTTGTTGTGCCTCATCTCTCCCTTCACGAGCAGGTGAAGACCCGGGTTGAACCGAAACCCCCGGAATATTGACATCTCCTCCGCTCATGATGTCGACCTCAGGCTGCTCATCCTCGTCAACAGTCGTGGCTCTGTCAACGAGCTCCCCTTCCTCCACAGACCTACGGTCTTTGCTGCTCGACCTAGGGGGGCGGATTAAATGATCATCCTCTTCAGCTATATCTTCTTCCCTCAGTGGCTCAACGACAGCAGGGATGTCTTCGGGTCGAGAAACTTCGGTCGTCAAGTCTCTCCGAACCTTCTTGGGAGCGGGTTCAGCAGTTGAAGTAGAGCCCTGACGACGCTTGCTCACCGCCTGTCGAGATTTAGTTGCTTGCGGCTCTGCTATTGTTGCTCGCGACTCCGCCTTAGTCGCTTGCGGCTCCGCCCTTGGTGGTCGTGGCTCCGTCGCTCGTGGCTTCCCTCTCGTTCTTCTCCCGGCCTCCTTCTGAGCCTTCAAGTACTGGTCAATGATTTTCGAGGGTTTACCAGACTCGGACCTTGCTTCGAGACTTGCATTGATGCTCTCAATACACGAAGACGCTGGAAAAAAGTCTGGTGTCTGGATGGCTTGGGAGTACCAAGTGCAGAAGCTGAAGCTCGTACGGCACTTAGGCCCCTCGAGAGGTAGACGGAAAGTTGCTCCCGTCCCTCCAGCCACACTGTAGTACCAGGCCCGAGCACCCTCGAACAGGTTCCCTTCGAAGGCGAGTCTAGCATTGGGGTTCCCGACATAGAGCTGATCATAGCCGAACTGTCGAGCGAAGCGATTCGGCATGTACGGCTCAATGGTGCATGACGTCCCTTGCCGGAAAAGCACATAGGCTGAATATTGAGCAACCACCAGAAGGCTCCCGCGGATAACCTCGTGAAATCATCTGGGCCCGCGGAATCAATAAGTAGATCCCCGAAAGATGCACCAGGGATCTGGGGGAGGCAACGATTGAGCTGGTAGTTCGCAGGGTCCGAAAGGCACTTCCGGACGTAATATATATAAGAATCACGCCAGCTCGAACCCTCCAACCGCTGTACAAAAGGGACAGAACTCTCCCTCTAACGCACCGCCGTCATCAAGGAAGGGCAATGCATCACGTACCAAGCCATGAGGTACGTGTAAGGCAGCTCGACCCGAGGGTTGGGACGCTTCACGGTCGAATTCCCCTCTGAGTCAACATACAGCTTTCCCTCGGAGTCTGCAGTCCTCGGCAGTGTTCGTAAACTCGGCCGAGTCGGATACGACTCGGCCGAGTCGTATCCGACTCGGCGCCCTCCGGTACGACTCGGAGGGCCGAGTCAATAGAAACTCGGCGAGTCGACCCGGATCGGGTCCGACTCGGACCCGACTCGGCCGAGTCGTTCACGACTCGGCCGAGTTGACCGAGTCGGGTCCGAGTCGGACCCGATCCGGGTCGACTCGGCGCCCGAGACGCCACCCTTAAAACGCGCTGAGGGAGAGAGAGAGATCAGATCTGATCTGATCTCTCTCTCTCTCGCTCGTCGTTCCCCCCCCCGCGAAGCCCTCGCCGTCCCCCCGCGTCGCCGTAGCCGTCGCCGTCGCCGTCGCCGTCGCCGTCCGTCTGCAGGTAACTTCTCCCTCTCCCCTCTCTCCCTCTCAGTCTCCCCCTCTCTGTGCCTCTCTCTCCCTCTCTTTCTCTCTCTCTCCCCCGCAGCGGCGCAGCGTCTCTCTCTCTGCCTCTCTCTCTCTCTTCTCCGTCTCTCTCTCTGCTCTCTCTCTCTCCGGCGGAGACTCTCTCCCGGCTCTCTCTCTCTCCGTCTCTCTCTCTCTCTGCTCTCTCTCTCTCTCTCCGGCGGAGACTCTCTCACCCGGCTCTCTCTCTCTCTGTCTCTCTCTCTCTGTCTCTCTCTCTCCGTCTCTCTCTCTGCTCTCTCTCTCCCCGGCGGAGACTCTCTCCCGGCTCTCTCTCTCTCCGTCTCTCTCTCTCTCCGGCGGAGACTCTCACCCGGCTCTCTCTCTCTCTGTCTCTCTCTCTCTGTCTCTCTCTCTCTCCCTCTGTATATCTCTCTCACTCTGTATCTCTCTCTCTCTCTGTCGGACTATCTCTCTCTCTCACTCTGTATCTCTCTCTCTCTGAAGGATTCTCTCGCTCTCTCTCTCTCTCTCTGAATCTCTCTCTCTCTCTGTATCTCTCTCTCCCTCTCAGTCTCTCTCCCCCTCTCTGTCTCTCTCTCCCCTCTCCCTGTCAGTCTCTCTCTGTCTCTCTCTCTCTGTCCCTCTCTCTCTCTCCGTCTCTCTCTCTCCTCCACTGTGTTCCCCTCTCTCTCTCCTCTGTCTCCGTCTCTCTCCCTCTCTCTGTTCCTCTCTCTCTCTAATTAATTTGCATTTAATGTCATTTAATTTAGTTTAGTTTAGGTAAAGTTAATTTAACTTAATTTAGCATGTATTTTGATATTTTTCCACCGACGACGCTTGTATTTATGCTTTCACGTTATGTTTTGAGTGTTAGGTGATATGTTTGAATATGTGATGCATGAATTTGGATGTTTACATTTTTTTATGATTTGTCATGATTTTTTCATAATTTTTTTGGCGCTCTATGTAGCGTTTTTTGCGTATCGCCTGAGTCCGATCCGAGTCGCCGAGACCGATCCGTCTCGGTGCCGGCCGAGTCGGCGGCCGAGACCGAGACTTTGAACCATGGTCCTCGGTGGCTCGTAGAAATTCTTAGCTAGCGCCCGCAGCCCGCTCTGAATACCAGCCGCCACGGCCGGGAGAAGGGCTATGGGGTTGTCATGAGCCAGGAGCACCGCCGGGTACACCACGTCAGCAACAATAACTTCATGTGGCAGCGTGGGCACCACACAACGCTTCAGCCACAGCATCAGAAAGCCCGCCAACAGCGCCCGATCGGAGATAGGGGTCCGGGCTTGATGGTGAAAGCTTTCAAAAACCAAGTCAGGGTCGAAACCGTCCTCGTTCGACTCCGTGGTGTAGAAACTGTCAGGAGCCTGGTCGATCTTGTCTTCAATCTCCCTATCGGAGCTGGGAGCCAATCGGGTTATCAGATGGTCTTTGGTGTTGACGTTGTTGAACAAGTAACTGGCCCAAGACAGTTGCTTGACTCCCTGCGACCGCCATTTGGTTATCTGGCCGCAAATGTGGAAGTGACATAGCACTTCCCAGTAGGTCTCATATATTAGGGGAAACTCCTCCTTCAAATGGTGAAGCTCCACAGTGGTCGGGACATATTCCTCATAAGGAATGTCCCCTGTTGCCAATCCCGAGACTTCATGCAGCTCGTGCAGAGCGAGGCCCATCTCCCCGACCGGAGTGAAGAACGTCCCCGTCAAAGAATTATAACGCTCCAGAACCCCGAAGAAGTTCTGAAAGCTTTGAGGGATCCCCACTGCACGGCTCTGACTGCCGAGTACAGTCCCACACGCTTTAGCAGATCCCCGAGCTCGGTAAGGACAAAGCCGACCATCCTGCCCCACCAATAGTTCTCCGTGGAACGGACCCACCCGGGCGCACGGAACCCAACCGGATAATCACCCTCCGCTTCCATGAATGCGTTGAGGAAGGTAGTGCCAAGTTGTGATATCTCCCCAGCCGGAACCTCAGACTTGCGCGACCCAGGGAAAAGGCCGATAACTGACCTGTCATGGCCATCATGACGGTGTACTTTATGGGAGCCCAAATCACCGAGAGTAATCTCAGGGACATATCGAGAGAGGTCCCATTCCATCTTCCGAGGGACGGACATGTGCTGGAAATAGGACAGCGGGAACATCCTCTCCATGTTCGGAAGAAAGAATCTTCCACCCCTTATTTGACGGAGCCATTTGTAAGTTCCGTCATACACGCGATGGCCGCCATCGTGGATACGATCTCCGAAGAAGAAGGCAGGCTTCTCCAGCTTGATGCCAGCATCCGTTGTGAATGCTGCATCAGTCATAAGCACCCGAAGAGTCCTCATGTCAACATTCGAGAGCCTCTCCTCACGAGCCTGCGACTTGTCAGCAGTCACAGGAACAGTCCTTTGTAACACAAAGGTCAAGTCCCGGTCAGCACCACCTACATGTCCAAAGTGGCGCGTCTTGGCGAGTGAAGTAGTAGGGTGTGGAGCTGCAAAAAGAAAAGGACACTTAGTTAGATACTCTATCAAAAGTAAGGAAAAAAATGCTAAGTGTTCATTATCCAAACGCAGAAGAGACACTGGACGCACGAATTATCAAATCCGCGTCCAGACCTGCGAATCCACGTCTAAACGCAGAGGAGATACTGGACGCAGGAATTATCAAATCCGCGTCCAGACCTGCAAGATCCGCGTTTTGCAAACCAAGACTTATGAGATTCAAGTATTTGGACTCAGGTGCCAGACCGCAAGAACCAGCACCTGATGTTGCAGAACGCAAGGATCAAAGTCCGCGTTAAACCTTTCACAATTAGAAATATTCTAAGTGAAGGGTCCAAAATGCAGGACCTAATGGCACCGGGTCATCAAACCCGCGCCTCGGTTATCAACCCAAAGACTGCGTCTGGGAATCAAACACGATTTAAATTCGTGTGTTAAGGGTTCTTAAGGGTTCTTTCAACTTCCTTTAATGGTGAAATTCACGCCTAAAAGGCAGTTACCTTGGAGACCTTGGAGAACAATATCCTGCGCAGAGGAGGAGCTGCCCCTCCGGGCCTCGGCGACGGTCGCCTTTGAAGAAGCAGTCGGCTTGGTCTTGGGTGCCATTGCTAATTCGATTCAAGTTTAAACAGATGAACGGAGAAGGGAAATCTCTTTCTTAATTATAATTCTATCAGCGAGTGCGTTCGGAGAAGAAGAGGAATCTTCCCAACTGTGGCCTTTTATAGGCACAAGGATTCGCGAAGATACGCAGCGTATGGCCCGATGAATTCTGCGGCGAATCTCTGCTCGACGCGTGGAACAAAATCACTTTAACGCACAGAGAAGATAATGCGTCACGACTCGGCAGTGAATCGTCGCTCGACGCGTGGAACAAAATCACTTTAACGCACAGAGAATATCATGCGCCACGACTCGGCAGTGAATCGTCGCTCGATACGTGGCACGGATCATTTAATGCGCCAGGAAATCCGCGCGCCAAAAGGCGAAATCCCGTCGGTTCCCCAGGCCAACTGGCAGAGCAATCATGACGTGGCACGGACTCGCACCCGACGACCATGTCTCTTCGATGGATATGCCCTGTCAGCATCGCCATAAATGCGCCCAGACAATCGCGTCTATATTCAAAAGATGCGTCTCTCCGAAATTCGCGTCTTCAGCTGAACATCGCGTCTGCCTTGTGAAGATCAGTCGCGTTTCCGTTGCCAAAAGGTCGCGTCTCGCTAAGAAGTCGCGTCTTTAAAGCAGTCTTATCTCTGCTTTTCAAAAAGGAACCCGCGTTCAGTCCCTGCTTCTGCGAATCAGTTCAACAGTACACTGGCACAAGCAGAAGACCAACCACTCCTGGCTTAAAGCGCACCCGTGACAGACTTAAAAGCAAACGGGGAGGTTTAGACTGTGTATCTAGACACTCAACATGATCAACTCTGGTGGCTTCAAAGAGTTCAACAGTACACTCACGAAGACCAACTCCAGAATAGATCAAACCGGGAGCATTAATAGTCTAGTCATGAAGGCAAATGCAGCTAGAATCCAAAGTATTTCGAAATCCGTCCCAGTTAACTGCGGAATATCGAAAACTTTGGAGGGGGTTCTGTAGGCTGTCTAAAAATCACCAAGACAAGCCACCAAAACGCAGGGATCCAAGACCCAGACGCAAGGCTAAATGTGACAATCAAGACGCAAAAATCCAAACCTGCGTCTCAGCATTAAGGCACGCGGGCCCGACACCCGCATCTCAGCCTCAAGACGCGAGAGTCCGAACCCGCGTCTCAGAACCAAGGCGCGTAGGGTCCAAACCCGCGTCTCAACCTCAAGACGCGAGGGTCCAAACCCGCGTCTCAACCTCAAGGCGCTAGGGTCCAGACCCGCGTCTCGATTACAACCACCCCGATTATGGCGCCGTTCACCGCCCATGTAGCGGGGAAGTTGGCCCTCATCGTGGAGCACTTTTAGGGGGCACGATCACCCCTAAAACCTCTATAAATAGCCCCGTCGCTATGAAGGAGAGGACTTTTTTTGGAGGAGGGGGCGATCAGCATCAAGGTCAAACTTCCGGCAATCGGCAACAAGAGGGCGACACAGAGAGAAAAGAAGCAGATCAACTCTTCAGCAAGTTCGCTACGTACGAGCTAGCTTTCGCCTACCTTCTCTTCGAGAGTTTTGGTAGACAGAGCTGAGTTACTCTTTCTACCGGCCAAGAGGAGATCCCAGAAGGACGGTCATCTGGTCAACGGAGAACAAGATTCACTCTCCACCGCCACACGAAGAACCCAGCATTAAACAAAGGGGGAATTCAAGACTCAATATTCTCCCTCCCTTGTAACCGGAAGATTAGTCTGTTGTAATTTTTCATCTGATTCAAGGGAATTTTACACATCCTCCTTTTCCGTGTCCAACAATATATAGCTAAGCTTTTTGGTCAAGTGGTTACTTGAAAACAGTATTTTATTTCATAAAAAAGTTTCTAAGTTGGATTATCACAAACCGTGCAGCCTTGACATAAACAAGTTCTTCAAAATATTGGATCAAATAAAGCATTTAATATTTTTATCAAGTAATTCACGGAATACAATGAACATATTCCTTCATTCCAATATTATAGAAAGTAGAAAAACCTTGAACTTGAAATTGCACGGTCAACGATCACTTGTTCATATATCAGTTTAAATAGCATTTGGCACCCAATAATTCATAGTTGATACTTGAACTAGTTGGTCACTGATAGACCTGACAGGCTTCACCTTACAGCTCATATCCGTAATACAAATAAAATAGTGTTCTCTAAATTTACAAAACCATTATCGATTTATCAGTCAAACCAATCCGAGCTTTGGAGAAACAATTTGCAAATAAAGTTAGGGATATAAACATAATACCTGAGTATTATGACAGAATATATATCAAATGTCGATTTAGGATCAGTACTTTGAGTTTGTGTTTAAACAAGTTTACCTGGATAAGTTTTGCAGAATTAGATTAGGGCAGAATTTACATGCTCACCTTCTTTCCTTTTCTTTTCTTTTCTTTTCTTTTTTTAAATGAAATACAAACTTGGCACTTCATGGTCAATCTTTTAGGATTTCGAACATATAATCTCAAATTCAACCAATAGTCAAATATTCAAATAACTAGCACCCTTGTTGTAGTCATCGACATAATTTGCTGGGGTCGTCCGGTTCTACCATTATGCCTAAACTGGGATCTGACCATGCCTAACACTCATATCTATCCAGCCAGTTCAGTTGAGTAGGATTTGGCCAAAAAACTTCAGTTTTATTATTTTTCATTGAGTTGAGTAAACTTATTATGTAATCATAATTTGTAGGATTGAACTACTATGAAAAAAATTCCTCAGTTTTGTAAAAACTTGCACATTGCACGTGTGGGGTTTTCTAGTATCCAAAACAATATATTATGCCTAAACTGAGATCTGATCACAACCAACACTCATATGTATCCCAGCCAGTTCTCAGGCAAGGAAGGATTCAGGCCAAAACCTTCAGATTTATTATTTATTCATTAAGTTGGATTATAAAATAAACTTATTCAGTTAATGTATCATAATTTCTAGGATTGAACTACTATGAAAAAAAAAATACTTAATTTTGAAACATTATACAGTTTACAGGTGTGTTTTCCAGTATCCAAAACAATATACTGCACTATAAAACCGTGTCAAATTTAATTTATACTAATTTTTAAAATCTTTTCAAAATATCCTTTTTCCAATATTACATCCTAGATTTTTACGAAGCAAAATGAAAAACAGTGGAACCGGCAAATTTACAAGTCCAAAACTTTAATTGTAAATTATAACAATATAACTGAACATTTGGGATTCCTTCTTTGTTGATAATGTGCAATAATTTCAAAATTCATAGTAGATGTTTTATCTAATATATGACAGATAGCCATAGAGGCTAATATGAAATACAGAGGATAGGCTGATTTTCTGATTTCATATCCACAGTCACATATTTTACAAGTTAAAAAATGGAAAGCACGAGTAGTATGAAGTTCTTATATTATATGGAACCAACAAAAGAGAGGGGGGGGGGGGGGGGGGGGGGGGGGTGGGGGGAGTAGAATCAATATGGATGGTTTTAAGAAGTAAGAACCATTAGCCAGATTACATGCGTAAAAATGTCCCCCACAAACAATATATACTGCATCACTGCACAAAGACAAACACTTATACAACATCCACTTTAAACAAGGCACCATCCAAATTAAGGAGTCTCAAGTTTAAGGGACATACATAACATAAGCTATATCAAAATTTCACATGAAAGACAAGTTAAAATCAAATAATTACAGTTATATCAGAAATCAGGACACAGCACAGAAGGATGAGTAACTTTCAATCAAACAGTTGCAAAAGATCAGTTCACCTTAATCAGGATAATGGAAGGACTAGACCTATTCCGTTAGAGAACACAAGTAATGACTCAGTGAATAGAGTTACATACCCAGTTGATCCAGCCTGAAAAAGGCGAGCTTGTTCTTCTTTGCTACCTCGTCAATAGACCACCAACCCAGCAATCTGTAATAGGACCAAGTGATGTTAAGCATACAATAACAAACTATTACAACAAATGCATGCACTGTCATGCCCACATTAATATTACAAAATAATGTCAACCTCATAAGAGGCGACAAGATACCTTGAACCATGAGGTAGGAATGTAAAACATAGTGCAAAATAGTAATAGGGTGAAGATCATCCTCATAAAACGTGAGAAGGTACCTTGAACCCTGATGTAGGAAAGCGAAACAATCATTAGTTCTTGATGAAATTGTGAGATATCTTCCAGTAAAGGATCCACTGCGTAACAAAAAGAACAAGCTTCTCCACTAATCTTGATATAGCAAATAGGACACCAGCACCTTGCAAAAGAAATAATGGAGAGGAAAAGAACGAAAATGGGATATGCCGAGCAGCAGGTGGAGTCCCCTGAACAGGCAAAAGAAAAGGTTATGTACTAGTTCATTCATTCTACCCATGTTTGTGAGTGAGGGGTTGTGCATGTGCCTATAAGTTGCACTAAGGGTAACATTTGAGAAAATAAACAAGTTGTAGTGCTTAAATATCGAACAAAATATTATAGTCTCAGATCCTTATGGTTGTTTGAGATATGAACTGTGACTGGTTCTATAGTGGATACTGTGCAGTTGTCTTCTATATACATGCTCTCTAGCCCCATGTACTAAATCCAGTGTAACTTGTAGGGAATGTAAACTTTTTTAGCTAAATTCTTGCTTCAGCAATCTGACAAGTTAAACATTTATCCACACACTAGGAGGGAAAAAATATCAAGGAAAAAAAATATCAAAGTGAACAACAATTCATACATTAGATATTTCAACAAATGTTACTTTTAACAAATAGGTCTATCCAGTTCAGTAAATATATATTTGTGCCCATGGTGCTAGTAACAGCTATGCAATTGTGCTATCACAATCAGTAGAAAGGACATGAAAGCCAAGAGTAAAATGCTAGAAATGAATAGCTAAACATTTTAGTCTTCTCTAACTTGTACTCAAGTTAACACTAATCACAAAGTGGGCTCTGATTGATGAAAAGGTTGCAAAGAAACTTTTGGGGTTTGAAAGATATGTTTAGATCAGAATCAATGGTTGGATTCTTTTATCGCACACATCACACTATGACAATTATCTTGTTATCTAAAATTGTTCATTTTGTGAGATCCAGATGCATAGAGAAATCAGCAGCAGCAGCATTAGCAAAATGTTTTCCCATAAAAAGGTACGGCCCACAGTTAAAGATAGAGAAAAGCACATCCAAAGAAATGACAAAATTCTCCAAACCAGCTGTCAACCTAACATCAAACTTTGAGTTGTGGGCCAAATTCTCAGCTAGGACAAGAGAGTCCTTGTTGGTAAGACCTTGAACTGCGCGCAACTGTCGAATTGGGAGACTTACATTGTTGGTCCGATAATATAAAGTTCATGCAACTAGCCTTTACAGGCTTTAAGATATTTAGATCAGAACCAATGGTTGGATTCTTTTGATTTGCAATCATGGATGTACACATCCCAATTGTCTAGTTACCTAAAATTGTTCATTTGCGAGAGGTCTGGTGCACTGAGAAATCAGCATCATCATTAGTGAACCTTTTCCATAAAAGGTACGGCTCACAGCTAAAGTAAAGAAAGCATATCCAAAGAAATGACAAATTTCCAGCTAACCTAACATCAACCGAAGGAGCTGTGGTGCCAAATTCCTAGCAAGGCAAGAGAGGGTGTCCAAGTAAAACCTTAGACTAGAGGCCACTTGCCTAGTAGGAGGACTATCTTGTTGGATAGATAATTAAAGCTCATGCAACTAGGCATATAGAGTCAAGACAAGGATCAAGGAAGACAAAAATAATTCCACAAATATCGGGTTTCTGTTTTGAAATTTCAGCTTTCTATTTAGTTATTCTCTGTGAATTCATTTTAAATAGTCTTAATAAGTGATTGTCAAAAAAGTAAAAAATCAAATGTTTTTTCGAAGGCAAATTTAGTCCAATATCATGTTCATGATCAAGTTCAGCTACAAAATACTGTTTTTCTAATGCAAATTTAGTCCAATATCATGTTCATGATCAAGTTCATCAAAGGTTGAGAACATCCAAGCTAGGAAAATGCTCATTTACAACTGCCCATGATTGCTTTTACCCAAGGATGTACAGGCAAGGCAACAGTTGTTTAACCCCTAAGAATATAAAAATTACCTGGACAGCCTTGAATGCGCAAACTAACATTAAATTCAAATACTTGATGGCACAAGAAATTTTAAAGAGTAACAGGCTTAGGGTAGGGACATCAATGCCCAAGTCTCATTGTCACACTTTTGGACACTGATAAATCAGCCTAAACAATTTTTTTTTTTTTTGGCTGCATTCAACTCATCCAAAGGATTCCTCTAAACAAGGTAATCATCTGGAGGCTGGAGCATTTGATTCATGAAGGTAAAGTGTAAATATACACACGAACAAATCATCACTAAATCAAGTTATCAGCAGACATATCTATGTGTATTAGATTCTAAGTTAACTTAACCTGATTCAGATTTAATCCTCTAAAATATCAAGACAATGAGTTGCATCATAATTTATTTCACCATGATAGTAGTATCACTCAAGCCTCCAAGCAACAAAAACTGATTAGATTTGTTTTAGGTCTTACACTGGCATATGCCAAACTAAATTGATCACTTGATTAGATGATACGGGATCTTTGCAACCCTTCATCTGTTTCTTGATGTCCTCTCTAGAACTAATTATTGCCATGCAAATACATCTCTACTACATTACTCCAGATATTGCTGATACTGTAATACCATTAACTATTTGTTTAACTTGAAACCCTTCTTACATCTTCTCTTACAATTAGTAGGTGGTTTTCTCTTTCGTTGCCTAAAGAGTTGTAGATGACGGAAGCATTTTTTCTTTTTCTTTTTCTACTGAGTTCCTTCAAGTATCACCATGCAGTTTGATGCATGAGGGAGTCAGAAATTGTGAGATGGGTGAAGTTGCAATGTTGCTGAAGTAGGAATATAGATGCAATCATCATGCATGATCCTGCTAGTATGAGTAGATGGCTTTAGTGTATTACAACTATGACGTGAATGCCCTATGCCCCACATCTCCCCTTTCCTCACTAGTGGCCAACCTGCACAAATTGCTCCTAAAGCCGAAAGACATTTACCCATTTCAACAAGTATTGACCACATGCTCTGCAACAGCTAACCTGTTCTTCAATTGGAATACATGAGCATAAATATAGAAATACAATAAGATATTTTATTACAGCAACGCTTCAATCTATAGAGAAGTGTAGTATAGAAATGTAGTAGAGAAGTGTAGTGTAGAAATGAAAATGGAACTCTCAAGAAAGATACAAATGGAGGAACAAATCTTTAAAGCTATCATAAAAAGAAAAATAAAAAAAATCTAAGAAAACTATAACATGCATCACTTTTACCAGGATAGAGAAAATATGAACAATTAGAAACACCAGTTCATCTCACTCCTCGGCAATTACGATAATATTCACAAACTGCAATACATAAACAACATTAGATAGTTCACATAGTACAATTTTACACTAGCGAGGAAAAAACTAGATTCCGACCTGTTGTATATAAAACTGTATGTGTTCAATGTTTATATAGGAAGTCCAATTAATACTTTCACTAATTCATTGAAGACCATATGTGATTATTCATTGCATAGAAAATTTTTATGTTAAATTTCATTGATGTCAAGAACACCAAAGTAGTACAAGGAAAATGATCTCACAATTCCAGGTCTATGGAAACAAAAACAGATCAAGAGTGTTAAACATATACCTCCAAATGCATGCACAACAAAACCTGGAATGCAACAAGTGGGATTTTCATAATATGACCCCCAATGTCTTGCAGGCCACACAATCCATCCTGATCACTGTCCTCCATTGAAGAGAACACTAGGCACTGTTCCATTCACGATATCTAATTGCTGAGGAGGATGAACTTGCTTCACCATGATTAGGGCGTCTATGTATCATCGGGTTAGACCATCTTGTACAAACAAGAAAAGCAAAGCATTCCGCAATTCTGGGCAACAGAAAACATATTTCAGCAAAAGTAACAGCATAAATGGTTTAGAAACAAACTTTGTGAAAGAACAAATGATTGCCACCCGAAATTTATAAACAAATCCACCAGCCCAAGGCACCTACATCACCTGCAATGTTACCAAATTGTTATTAGTATGCAGTTTACCAACTTGAAATTTCAGTTATTAAGGTTGACAGAATTATATTTAAGAAAATTAGACAAAATTTAATGGTATCAAATGAAAAATACTAAGTTGATTCTCTCCATATGCATAGGCAAGAAAATCTAAATTATTCAAGTTCCTTTTTCATCTAGAAATTTTTTATGTTCGTAGATGAAGATTTATAGTGCATATCTCTGCTATTAAGGTTGACAGAATATATTTAAGAAAATTGGACAAATTTTAATGGTATCAAATGAAAATGCTAAGTTGATTCTCCATGCAAACTCCATACGCATAGGCAAGAAAATCCAAATTATTCAAGTTCCTTTTCATCTAGGCATTTTTTATGTTTGAGATGAAGATCAATAGTGCAGATTTTAAATCCGATTCAGGGTTCAAAATATCAGCCGAGTTGGAACCGAATCGGCCATCTCCGGTCCGATATATGGCCACGA
>JAVJIF010029004.1:0-36568 GCA_038442645.1 Agave tequilana
TTATTGATAAGGAGATCGCCAAGGGGTCCACGATTGTTGCCCTTATTGCTAGAGAAGTTATTGATGATTCTTAGGAGCAGATTCCTCTTTCAGCAGTCCCTATATTTATTGAGATAATTTGCTGATGTATTTTCAGAGGAACTCCCGGATAGTCTACCTCCTATGCGTGATATCCAACACACGATCGATTTGGTTCCGGGGTCTTCTCTTTCCAACTTGTGTCACTATAAAATGAATCTGACAAAACACGCTGAACTCAAAACGCAAGTTGATAACTGTTAAGCAAGGGGTTCATTAAAGAAAGTCTAAGTCTGTGCGTTGTGCCGACATTGCTAACCCCTAAGAAAGACGGTTCGTAGAGAATGTGCGTGGATAGTCGCGCCATCAACAAGATTATCGTCAAATATCGATTCCCCACCACAGACTGGATGACATGTTGGACATGATGTCTGGAGCCACCATCTTCTCAAAAATCGACTTGAAAAGTGAATACCATCAAATTTCGGATTCGTCTAAGTGATGAGTGAAAGACTGCTTTTAAGACTAAAAACGGTCTATATGGGTGGATGGCCATGCCTTTTGGCTTGACAAATGCTCCCAGCACTTTCATGCGAGTGATGGCCCAAGTATTACGACCCTTTATCAGTAAATCCGTAGTCATCTATTTTGACGATATTTTGATTTACAGTAAGACACTGGAGCAGCATGTGGGTCATCTCATGCAAGTTTGTCACACATTGAGGAAAAAGCAACTATACGCAAACCCTAAGAAGTGCGTGTTCATGGCTAATAGGGTCGTATTCTTGGGATTTGTTGTATCAGTTCAAGGGGTTTCAGTTGATCATCAGAAAATTCAGGCAATTGTTGAAAGGTCGGAGCCCAAAATATTTGAGAAGTAAGAAGTTTTCATGGGCTGGCGACATTCTACTGGCGATTCATAAAGGGTTTCAGCATTATCATGGTCTCAGTTACGGATTGCCTGAAGAGAGAGGAGTTCCAGTGATCCGTAGCTGCAGCCAAAGCGTTCAAGGAATCAAACAACGAATGACCGACGCACCTATCACGAGACATTCTGATTTCTCCAAGGTGTTCGACGTTATGTGTGACGCTTCAGGCATTGGCATAGACGGAGTACTCAGTCAAGAAAAGCACCCAATTGCCTTCTTCAGTGAGAAATTGAGCAGAGCTAAACTGAACTACTCCACCTACGATAAAAAATTCTATGTGGTTGTACAATCGTTACGCCATTGGCGACATTACCTCTTACCGCAAGAATTTGTTCTTTACTCAGACCATAAGGCCTTACGTTACCTTAACTCGCAGAAGAAGCTCAGTGCTAGACACGGTAGGTGGATTGAGTTTATGCAAGACTACACTTATACCTTGAAGCACACATCTAGAGTTGAGAATAAAAAAGCGGATGCGCACAATGTCGCACCTGTGTGCTTAAACAACTGAACACTGAGGTAGTGGGTTGGTGACACAGGAAACCGATGGTTTCCTACTCCAGAATGACTATATATTTTGATTTCGCACGTTATGCATTCCTCGTACATCTCTACAAGACTATCTTGTTTGGGAACTGCATGCTAGGGGTCTTGCTGGTCACTTCGGACAAGAGAAGACCATTAATGCGGTAAAGAGTTTATTTTATTTGCCAAACCTAAAAAGAGATGTTGCGAAGCTGATAGAGCAATGTCGCACCTGCCAATTGGCCAAACAACAAAACAGAACGCTGGCTTGTATATGCCTCTACCCATACCAGATTGCCCTGGCAAGACGTGAGTATGGATTTCGTGCTTGGACTTCCAAAGACTATCAGGAAGCATGATTCTATATTTGTGATTGTGAACCATTTTTTAAAGATGGCCCACTTCTTACCATGCAACAAAACTTCTGAAACCTCCAAAGTTGCTCAGATCTACTTTGACGGGATAGTTAAGCTGCATGGTTTACTCAAAATCATTATGTCCAATATAAATGTCAAGTTCATGAGTTATTTTTAAAAACTTTATGGCACAAGATGGGGACCAAGCTCAAATTTCTCCACTGCTTTTCATCTCCAAACAGACGGTCAAACTGAGATGGTAAACAGGAGCCTAGGAAATCTTTTGCGATGTCTAGTCGGTGAACATTTGCGGAATTGGGATCTCATCTTACCCATTGCAGAATTTACATATAACAGTTCATATAATAGGTCAATAGGCATGAGTCCATTTGAGGTAGTGCATGGTTACAAACCTATAAGCCTATAGATCTTACTCTCATGACACATCATAAAGTGTCCGAGTCGGCATCCGCATTTGCATCACATATACATGATTTACTTAAGGAAATTAGCAAGAAAATTCAGGAAAATAACGCTCAGTATAAATCCTATGCTGATTTGCACCGTAGGCACCTTGAATTTAATGAGGGTGATTATGTAATAATTCGGATTCGTCCGGAGCAGTTCCCACCTAGAGTTGTTAAGAAATTAACTGCTCGTAGTACTGACCCTTTTAAAATCCTTAAGAAAATTAACCTAAATGCCTATGTAATTGATTTACCTCCGGACTTCAGGATTAATTCGATATTTAATATATCAGCTTTAGTAGCTTCTAAAGGTCCTCCTTTTAACCCTGACAATCCACTTGTCGATCTTGATGAGCCTACCCTCGAGCCATTATTTGAGAGACACCACTTTTCCCCACTGCCAACATAAAATGACCAATTTATAGCAAAGCAATTGATAGCATAAAAGATGATCAGATCATCACTACTAGAAATGATGGTTGCAGACGGTATCTGGTTGCAGACGGTATCTACTACGTTGGAAAGGTCGTCCAGAATCCGATGATGCATGGATTACTCGAGAAGAGTATGGTTCTTTTTTCTCTATGCTAGACTTTGTAACAGTAAATGATCTCTTTTTCTAAATTAGACTTTGAAAATATTAAAAACTACTATTCTCGTGAGATCCTAAAGTGATTTTAGTTGCTATATTAAATTAATGATATGTACATTATCAATCCTATTTTAACCTTCCTGCTATTTAAAATTAATTATAATTATTTATTATATCAATTTAAATTTAATTTCAAAGGTCTCTTTTCTTCTTATAAATTTGAGTGGAGATTTTTAATAATTTTGCGTGAAATATTGAGATGGCTAATCATAAAATGAAAGTTGAAACAAAAGGAGTTTGGCTCACCTTTTACTAAAAAGAAAAAGAAGAGAACATAAAAAGAGAACTTTTTGAACAAATCCTAACAATTTATTTGTAAGACCTTCTAAAACATTATTAAACTAACAATTACAATTGATGGGGTATTCCAACACTAAATAATAATCATAAAAAGATTTATTATTTTAAATCCAAATATATGATCTTTCATTAATAATAAATGGTTCTTTTTTTCAAGTAATAAAATGGTAATCGAAACCTATTATAATACCTAATATGACCAATATAGACAATGAGAAATAATTATTTACGTTATTAGAGTCATTGACTTACTAAAAAATTTCCCTCTCTCTAACCTTTCGTGCGCATTTGCGCAGGTTTCCCACTTGTTGACTTCTAAAGGAAAGACATCCAAGTCCTTTTCTTTAATAGGAATCATTTGAAATACAAGTAAAAGAAATGAGGGAAGTTAAAAGATTCTTAAGAACATAATATTAGTTGCAGGCTACTCCTATATTTTGGTTTCATTTATTTCTTTAATCATGGACTAAGTTTTTTTTCAGTTTTGTTGCTATCTTTCTGTGTGTGTACATAAATCTGTTGTGTGCATGAGAGTGAAAGTTGAACAGATAGAAGCCCAAATCTTCTAATCGAGTAAATAGATGGTGAAGCATCTAAATGAATCCCGCTGCTACATGTTCAATAGTAGCTAAAAACCTGAAACATAATATCATATAATTTGAAAATGTTTACCCATTCAGCAATAACTCAAAAAGTGAACAGTTCAATACAATCATAGTAATAAGACTTCAAACAATGTCATGATCTACACATTAAGTGACTTCAGAAACTTTATGACCATAGATTTGTTTAGGGGTGCTACTTGGTTAGGTTGAACCCGAGTCCCGCCTAACCCCACCCAAATATTACAGGTTTTAGAAAGAGTCAAAACCTGCTCGAAACCCGACAAGCAAATTTTATTTTTTACCAAAACCTGCCTGACAGGAACCCGTACATGTATCTTAACCCACCCAAAACCTGCAATAAATACATATATTTAGAAACTAGTTACCTAAATATGTTGATACTTGGCACTTACTAGTTATCTAACACATATAATCTCCTCCTCGGTGGCCCCAATATACTCTAATAGAAATTCCAAGCAATAAAATTCAATATTAACACATTTTTAAGTTATCTCCACATATTAATCATAGTGCTAATGTCCTGCAGAGGCTTTCGAAGTAAATTGAACTTGCACATTGTGAAATCATTAGATTTTGAAATAAACCTTTAACTTTGGAAAAATGTGGATAACACACTAATGTTGAAGCATAACCCAGCGAACCAACCCAAACCCCAAAACCACCCGAATCCACCAGAGAAACCTGATAAGCGGGTTTTATCCCTCCAAAAAGAATGCCCAATTTTTCACATTCAGAAGTAAAAGTACTGAAAGACTCACCCCAACCTAAACTGTTTGCACCCTAAATTTGTTATATTAAAAAGAAAATGAGCCTTTTTTTGCCACCAAAGGCTCAAGAACACTAGAAAACATTTTGGATTTTGGCTCATAGGAGTCTTAAACAGTGCTTTTTTTTTTTGTTGGCACAAGACAATGTTCTTTCACAATTTTTTTTAAATAATTTTTTCTTTGAGATTGGTTGGGTCTCCTGTGACATAAAGTCAATGGGTGACAATGTCCTTAAGATATATGTTAAAAAGCAGGGTTTCAAACTACACGACAGCTTCTACGATACTCCTAATTCCAGCCTATAAAAAGTAGACACATCTTATTTCAACAAAAGGATCCAATGATGTTCCAGATATCGGTCGATTCTCAAATATATCAGCAGTAATATACCAGGTTTTGAGGTAGCCGGTAAGATATTAACCCTATAACATACTGAGATTTTAAACAATGGATTCAACCTATCTTTATTGGAAGCCTCGGTCTAGTTTAGAAAGTGAATAAGTATTATAGCCATCTTATTCGTAACTTACTGAGTCGTCAAAGGATTAATTCATACAAATTCATATATGAAGTCCAGGCATATGTTCCTTTTTAACACATAAATCAATCAAAAAAGGAACCAGTCGCATTTTTTCCCAGTCCAAAAAGTGGTCATCAAGATACATGGATCCCCCAAGGACAGCATACTCAAATTCAATAAGCCAGTAAAACACCAAAGTCTAGCAGTGTTCATTAGCAAAAATGACCTACAACAAGAAACTACTCCAATCTTTTGCTTAAAAAGAGCAAAACAGAGAGAATAAATGTATACCAGTTCTGGTATGATGAATCTTATTCACAAGAATAATTAACAAAGCCACATTGCTAAAACTGGTGGCTCCATAAAATCAAGAGACAAACCATTGGCAAGCTGCACATACAGGTGCACAGGAGAGAGTGAGATT
The DNA here is from genome assembly GCA_038442645.1 of Agave tequilana. Lineage (NCBI taxonomy): Eukaryota > Viridiplantae > Streptophyta > Magnoliopsida > Asparagales > Asparagaceae > Agave > Agave tequilana. The sequence continues at coordinate 5,585 of JAVJIF010029004.1, forward strand.
TAATGACAGAACAAAAAATTGATAAGTACAATAATTCCACTAAGCATACCGCAATTTAATTTATCCAAAGTTTTAACACCATGCGTTGTGTAAGGTGCATCCATATTCCCTTTGCAAATTTACATATAAAGACAGTCTTAGTACTATCACAATCTATAGTTTGCATGCATGAAAATAAGCATGCATGAAAATAAACATGCACAAGATCTCCTATAAAAAATGGAAGAATACGCCAGAAGCACAAATAACCATGAGAGAGAGAGAGAGAGATTAGAAGCATACTCATTATGATCTGCAAGAATCAAAGATGTATAATTTGCTAACCCAAATCTTTCTAGAATTCTCTTGACAAATAAATCAGGAGGTGCTAATGCAGCACAGCATTGCAACAAAAACAGGTCCGGCTCTAATCCTATCTCCAACCTGAAGAGATCAAAACATTATAAATCATCAAATCAACTCCATCATGATGTTAATAAAATATTTAAATAGAAAATAGAATAAACTCACCATTGCACATTTCGATACCACTCACAGCTTAATATGGCTGCATCACCATTCTTACGCCACATGCCAGCACGAACTTGAGCACAAAACACCCTTAATCTTAGTGGATTTTCCATTATGTTGGAAGAAAACCCATAGGGATGAGCGCCTTTTAAAACATGTCCAAAAAAATTGTGCTGATAAGATGAAACAAGTGCAAAATCGTCATGTGCCTTGTTGAGGATTCCAGTTTCCTCGTAACAGCTTTTCAGTGCTTTCCGCAACAGCAGTGAAAGTAAACGATGTAAAGGAATATGAAAAGATATTTCCTGTGAACTGACATCATACTCTATGTCGGGCCAATCTACCAAATTCAATATTTTGAATGCTTCCAGTTCTCTGCCAGAATTTATCTCGTGATTATCATCTAACAACATGCGCTTACGGGAATATTCAGGAACCATATCATAACTGTCAATGACATCCATTTGATCATTATCTTGCACAAGTGTTTCTTCACTTTCGCCAGGTTGACGAGAAAAAGCAAGCCTCTCGTGACTAGCAAGAACTTGGCCCACCTCCCTGGACAAAAAAGTTCTGTAAACTCTATCGCTACTTGTCCTAAAAAGTTTCTTTCTGAAAGTCAAAATATTAGAACCATTGCTGCTAGAAGCACCGAGAGAGAACAAATTGCGCCTCAGTCCGGAACCTGGTTCCAAACAACTCTCAACAGTTTTCAAGCACTCAAAAATCAACCATGCAGCCAAAGATGGGATAGCATGGCAGTTCCCTCTATCAGACCATACATCATCAGATTGCAAAGCGCAATCAGTTTTATCACTCATACCACATGTAGAACTTGCTTGAGGAAGCCTTCCTTCTTTCGCACAGCCTTGCCCATTACTACCACCCTTTTCTTCTCTAGGCTCATCAACAGAATATGCTCCTCCTACCAAGAGAGAAAGAGCCTTTCCAAGATAATAGCCCAGCACGAATGGTGCTGGGACATTGTCATTATCCTCTTCTGTATGAATTCCTGTTGCCCTCTTTTGAGGATCCATGCCTTGAACAAGACTTAGTAGCCGCAGCCAAGCTTTTGAAATATCAGGTCTTTCTCGAGCAATGTATACAGAAACTTCATCATGACTCATAACATAGCATGTATCTTCAACCAAACGAAGTGTAGTTTCATATATATTTGCCCATCTATTCACCTGCAAAACAAACATAATCTCGATCCTGTCATATCACTTACCCAACAAGTATTCATATATGTTATCCAAAAATAATAATAATAAAACACCAGACAAAAAATCCACCAAAACCATCAAATTTTCAGATATAAGAAAATTACATCATGAGTTGAACCTCAAAGGGTCTTAAATGGTTATAAGCACCAGACAGAACTTCCGGACAATGCTAATATAGAAGCAAAACTAAGAAAAGACACTCATGACTGATGTAGCATTACAATATAGCATATGTGTTTTTAATATATATGCATTTAAAAGTTACCTGCAAACAACCATCTTCTCCAAGGCATGAAAGAAAGACGTCTGTCAAGCATCCTAATAGTATGCCCAGCAGATCCACCTCCCGTACCAATCTTGGAGTTAAAGTAGGCACTGTAAATATTTGCACAGAAAAAGTTGGTAACGATGCATACTTCTCAAGCATTGAGTCACTGCACTCTTTTATTATTTCATTTACAGTAACTGGATAGTACTCTATGAGAACTTTTGCGAACTCATACTTAAATAGAGGTTCCCCAAGCAGTTTTAAAAGCAACTCATGGAGCTTCTTCACAACTTCTTTGTCTAAAACCTCTCCGCCCTTACAAGAATATCTAACAGACCGGAACACTCAAATATTCTCCTTGATACAAAACTAAGCAAACTTTCGCTGCAATTACAAAAGTCAATCAGCATACTAACAACAGCAGAAGAAAACTCATTTGCAACCTTTCTGATGTCACTCCGGCCGCTGACTCTAGCACGCTTCCAGTGCTCTGATGACACAACCTTGTCCCTCCAACATGCAAGAAGAACATCAATTACGGGTCCAACAGAGCTCACTAACTCCTCAGATAGAGGTTGAATCTGTTGGATACCTTTATGCCTCGAACAGAATCCCTCGCGTTTCCAAGCAGTCTCATCCCCACAATCACAGCATCCCCCACCTGTGTACATAATAGAATAGTCATGATCTTTGTGGTTGCCATTCTGGAAACAAGGAACACATATTGCACAAGTAGGGTCATGCTCGCATGTCCGGCAATGGTAGGCCAAGTCATTTTGGCCCCAAACAGCTCCACACACAGCACGCTGGCCAGCAGCTTTATGTGCCATATCATTCAAACATCTTGCGGATCAGTCCCAAACATCATCCATTGTATCCATAATAAACTTTCAGCATATAACTCTTTCATTTTAATGCTCTTTGAGCCCCTCCAGATTCTTTCTTACACAACCTCCGAATTTCGGCCACATCCTCATCGCTTGGTAAGATGGAAGATACCAAATTAGGTATTGACAATTGGCTGTGCTGGATAAACGCAACTAGAGTCGATGGAGTCGGAGCGATTGGGTCCAAGGGAATCCCGAGCTGGACAAGTCTCTGGCAAATTTAAAGAACAAATCATTAAAGAAAAAAGCACTGAAATTTCGCCGTAGACAATTGACATGCAAAGTGTAAAAAATATAAACAAAACATTAATCATACTTCAAAACATTGACATTTCTAACACACTAAAAATTTCTCCATTGGGATATGTTCACTGCAGCCTCCGAAATTTGAAGCACTCAAAAGAACCTTTTTTTTCCCAATAGGTTGAGAAATTAAATTAGAACCAGAATCAATTTATTTCAACTCCCTGAAACTAACCCATGACCATTTAAAATTCATTTGCCACAATCAAATAAATCGCTGACAAAACAAACAAAATTGTAGATATCGAATCAAAATGGATGCCAAAAAAATAAATATATAAATCAAACCTGAACGATGCGTTCGCGAGGCGACAAGACGGGATTCAGCTCGCTCGGCGGCGAATCGACGTCCATCCCTGCCATCATCCGAATCCAGTCCGTGCAACTCCAATAGCTCGATCGAGAGCCAAGGCGCCCCAGGATTGCGAAGCCAAATTAAAAACCTTAACTTTTTTCCCTCCCCTTTTCCCCCCTTTCTAGGGTTTCGAGCGTCTAGAAGAAAGCGAAACTAAAACAATCTGCCATAATTTTCTCTCTCTCCTCTCTCTCTCTCTCTCTCTGTATCTGCTTCTGCTGCTATTTTGTGATGCGTATTTATGTTTATTAGTTATTAAAAAAAGGAGAATTTATTCGGCGCTTTTTTGGGACGATATTGAGTTTGTTGGCGTCTCGAACCGCCCCTGGATTTTTTTATTGTCAGTCACATTTTCCTTAACTTTGCCGCAATGTGGGAATATCTACTCCGCTCCCTACAATTCTATAAATTGCACTTCAAGCCTTTCTACTGGACTTGCAGTTTTGCGCACAATTTGATTTAAATAAGTGATTCTTTTGTCTATTACCGACTAATAAAATATGTAGTTTGCACTTTATATCATACCATATTTTTCTAAATTGTAGTTTCGTCAACTTCATCCTCTCTTTCGACACATAAGAGAGTTACTTTGCTTCATGAGAATGAGCTGATTTGGCTCAATTTTACAGCTTCGTTTTCGAATCTAATCACTGAGTTTCTACACGAAGAGTTGTATAAGAGCGTGTTTGGTTGCAAGGAAGTGGGCAGAAGTAAGAAAATGGGGAAGTATAATTGCTCAATTCCCTATCTATCCAAACACCGGAGAAGGAAAATAAGAAAACCATTTTTTCTTTTTTTCTTTTCTCTTTTACACAACCATTTCCTCACTTTCAGAGTGCTACAGTTAATTTTGTAGTCATGTAAATCTCATTTGTAATAAGTTGTAGCATAAAACAGTTAATTTTTTGATCACGTAAATCTCACTTGCATTCTAATTACAGTCTATTTTTATTTTTCTTAATTAATTTTATTTTAATATTATTTTGCGGTCAACTTTACCACTTCCACTTCCACATTACCATCTAAATACCGGAAAAGAGAGAACATTTTCCATGCTACATTTCCCAACAACATCCAAACACTGAAAAACTTACTAACCAATTCTCAAGTTCTAATGGAACTATTATCACTTCCTCACTTCCACCTTTAACCAAGCAGGCCCTAAAATAAAGTGGTGCATATTGATCGTCTGTCAGTAAAGGTGAGGGTGATTCATCACATAGTACATGTTAGTTTCTCAAAGTTTGAAATCGCAGATAAGTCAATTCAAACTGAACAAACATAGAATTATTATTTGGACCAAAAAGTTCAAATTAATCAAAAGTTCCTGCATAGTTTCCAGTCTGCATTTCATGCTACTAACTGAGCTGTAGCACCAAAAAGCTCTCCTGCATTAAAATGAAGATCAAAAACCAGAAGCCAAAATTATTTCAGCACAGAAAAAAGGAGGACTCTAATGTAGTGTTCCAGATAAACAGAAGCAAGTAAAAATCATACACAGATAAATTTACTTTTTGTTTGTTTGAAGAAAGCAACAACATAAAATTGGTAACAGGAAAATTGTCCAATTGTCCTATTAGCTACAAGTTATTCATCCATTAGAAATGAGAATAACAACATTTAACCTAAAATAGAACAATATTGCTACTAAACTATTTTAACTGACAATTAGGGCTCCTAAAACATCGTTTTTCTCGGTGAAACGCCATTTGGTTATGAACAGAATGTGGTAGCTGGATTAGTTTAGCTACTATTAGTACTTAACCAATCACAGAAGGGAAATCAGAGCCTGTAACAGATATTGCACCAACATACACACAGTAATTGTACTGCTCAAATAATTATCAGGGAAACATAAGAGCATAGCATATGTGACCATGTATCAAGCAGAGCATGGAACAATCTGTCATGCTAATCGATAAATCAATTCAAAGCATAGCTGAAGCAAGGGACCAAAAAGGTACAAGAAAGAAATAAGATGCGAACGAAGAAATAATCAGGTCAAAATTGTACATTCAAACTGGTAAAAATATACAAAAATTAACTGTAAGTAATCATGATACAAGAGACGTGTGAAATACATACAGAAAACATCAGATACCAAGTATCTAAGATTATCCATGCAAATTGGTCTCCATTGTGCCAACTTCCTCAATAATTTCTCGATCAGCAAAGAAATGTTGTCGTCATTCTCTCCCTTATGATTCCCCATCAGTGAGACCAGCAATGGCTGTAGGCTTTGGTTCATCTCAAAATTTTTATTAGTAGTAACTCCATCAATTTCTTCACTGGTTATCAAAAGTTTCTGCTTTGATCTGCCAAGTTACATTTATAATGCTAGCTTGAGCTGCGGACAAGAAGCTTCTCACTGTTTAAAAAAACAACCTGAGGCCAAATATCTGTCTGCAAATAAAGAAAGCAACTTCATTGGGAAGTCCGATTCCAACAATATTCTGTAATTTAGGTATGAAATCGGTGCACTTCATTGTCAAGTGCAAATTCATACTGCATTCTTGCAGCTTGAGAAGGAAAGTTCATCCCAAAACAAAAAATCATGTACAGCTATGCTGAGGGAACAATGCATGGAAATAACATCAAAGAAGCCTTAGATCACCCAATGGTAGCAGAATATGATTTGCAATCAGATATAGCCTATTTCGCACCTTTGTGCTGCATTAATTACATAAATGAAAACAAATAAGTGGAGGTAAGTTGAGAAGAGTAAAATCTTTTTTTTTTTTTTTTTTTTTTTTTTTTGAGTAGTAAACTGATTTTCAAATATTGAACCAGGCATCAAGCACACAGGGTAATTTGGAGCGAAAAGTCATGTAATTCTTACGGCCTGTACGATTGCTTGCAAGTGGCCGCAAATACAAGTTGTAAGTGAGAAACTATTTTGCAGTTGGAAAAGGAAAAAAAATAAGTTTTCAAATGTTTGGTGGTAATGTGATAGTGTAAGTGAAAAAATATATTATCAAATATAGTGTTTAATACAGCTATAAAATAAATGAAAATTCATTTTTGTTGTTTAGTTGTGAGCTTGTAAGATATGTAAAACATGACATAAGTATACATTTCAACTAATTAAATTTAAAAACAAAACTCTTACTTAATTAATATGTAAATTTAAAAAATATTAATCCAATAATAAAAAAACTTTAATATAATAAAAATATTAATATAATAAATATATATAATAAAAAACATTAATCTAATAATAAAAGATTAATTTGATAAAAAGATTAATCTAATAAAAATAATCTAATAACTAAAAAAGATTGATCTAATAAGAAAGATTAATCTAATAATTAAAAAATATTAATCTAAATAATTAATCTATTAATTAAAAAAGAATAATCTATTAATAAAAAATTAATTTATTGATAAAAAAATATTGCATATGAATATGCAAGTGAGCTTTACAAGCGAGTCATAAAATTACGAGTCTGCAAGTGCAGATGAGTGGATTACATTTGTAAGTAGAGATATGGCTTACAAGTCGATTTCAAACAAAAAAGTAAAATCATTTTGTTGCAAGTGAGCTTCGCACTTACACCCCACTTGCAGCAAACCATACAAACCCTTAGCAAAGAAGAGTTTAGGGAGCACAATTCAGAAACAAGAGTGAGAATTGCTAAGCAAAAGTTACCTAAAGAATAGAGAGGGCAAGAGATGAGTATAAAGTATCTTACCTCTTGCATGAGCGTGCCCTCATCCAGAACCAAACCCAGAATAGCGCGTCAAAAGAAGCTGACTGTCAGCTCTCGTCATGCCCTTTGGCAACTGCATTGCCGTCGTATGATTTCAGGAGATCTATTTCTGTTGCATTTCAAAATAGAAAATAGTTTCCTGCAGGATCATTAGAAATGAGAGCAATATAAGTCCAACATTAACAATTAAAAGACTGGATTTACATCTCCGACAAAAAAAACATATCCAAGAAATATACGTCAAGGCATTCCCAACTGACAGAGAATAGACTGATCAAAAAAGAAGAAAATATCAGTTGTTCAATTGCAACAGATTTTCAGCAAAACTTATTGACTACATGCACCAAGTTTGGTTTTATACACAAGCAGAACATCAACATGACAAACGTATCCTGATTTAAAAACATGCGAGCATGTGCAATTTTGCCAAGGACATTTCCTTCCCCTTTCTTACAAAATATCAAGAACACCAGCACTCATTTCAAACACTTCTACTTATAAGAGCGGATGCCATTAGATCCTGGACAATCTCTAGCCCAGTGCCCAGGTTGTCGACATTTATAGCATTCATTAGAAGAACCGTTCATAGGTGCATTCGAAGATCTATACCCAGCATCACCAACAAAGGATTGTGCTTGCCTGTTTATGACCCTAGGACAATTCTGAAAGTTGTGACCTGTAGACCCACAACTATTACAAAATAGTTGAGATTCCCTCATCCCAACAGTGTGATTCATAACACCACCATATACATTCACACGTACTCCGGACTGGTTCGGAGGTTCCAATAGTTGAGATTCCCTCATCCCAACACTATGATTCATAACACCACCATATCCATTCGCACGTACTCCGGTCTGGTTCGTAGGTTCCATTTTATATCGATCAGAACCACCATGGGTCATAGGGCTATTAGAAAACGATTGTACACCAGGTTTGAATTCCATATTACCGTATCCAGTGTTAGGCATTCCAAGCCCTGGGATCGAGGTTCCACCCATTTGAGGCACTCCTTTTGAAGTTTCAACCGAAAGTTTCTCAATCAAACCCAAAAGGTACCTGCTCTCTGATGACGGGTTCACCTTCTCAGCTTTGACAACAGTTGATTTCACGCGTTGTTCATCACTGAAGGTTTCCTCTTTTACTTTCAACTTGAATAAATATTGATTGAAAACAACCTTCCTCACGATTTCTGCAAATTTTACTTCGTCTTGTTCCTCAAACTTCAAAAAGTACAGCTTCTTAGCAGAAACTCCTAAAATTTCCTCGCCAGATTCCTGGAATGCTGTCACCCAGGTCATGCCTGTATGATCCTGGATCTGAAAGTTAAGCAAGTACCTGTAATCACACTCCGGGAAACTCCGGTCACACCTTTCACACTGCCATGTCCCATCACCATTATTGATAACTTTCTTGTTGCACTGACGATCCCCCACCATCAACGGGCAAGCCGTATAGCAGAAACTATCAGCTTTCATGAAAGAAACCGTAGCCTTTACTGTGATCCAGTCAGGCTTCTCAGATCTTCCAAGACCCTCATCTTTTATTTGGGAAACCGTCTTTCGGACATCTGTCCTTCCCATTTGCGAATCCCTGGATATGGAAGGAGCAGCAGCGCTCTTTCCTTCTCTACTAAACCACTCCTTCAAGTGGTGTGCCTCGGGAAAATCAGGGTTTATGAATAGCTGGCTAGTGGAGATTGTCCCCACGGACTTCCCACTAAAATCACTTACTCTCCCGGCCTTAACTGCCAATACTGGGCACAAACCAGAGTCACAAATATCTTGTAGCTGCTGGCCTTCCCCACCGCAGAAGTTTCCCCATAAAGTAATTTCAACGCTACGACCAGACATGTCCTTCAGATGGAGGGTCCTTTTATGAGTTTCAGTGCCATTCTTTCTCATTACTGTACCTGCCGGATTTATTGAAGACACTATACCAATCACGTCGACCATGGAATTGTTTTCCATGTTCTCAATCTCACTTACTGGTCGAAAATTAAATTGCTGCCGTGGAATCGAGCTGTCCTCCTCTGTGCAAGGCTGGATGGTTGAAGTAGACTCCAAAAATATTTCATAATCATTATTGAGATGATTAAAATTCTTCTGTGCGGGCTTCAAGGTTCCCTTGGATATCAAGTACACTTTCCCAGCCTCAATCTGGTCATAAACTGGTCAGCTACCAGGTTAAAACAAGTCACTCGAATTTCTCCACCTTCACAGTCGAGAAGATCAAAAGAAAACACTTTACCCTCTCCTCTAGGATTGTTATAACGTCTTAGCTCCCCCTTAGAAGTCACCCGAGCCTTGATTGTCCACCTACCCTGGTAAGGATTCAGTGCAGCAATTGGAACTATCCGAGCAGGAGCTTCATTCTTAGCAATAGGCCCCCTATTAGTATACATGGCAGGTAGCTGCTGGTACGCTTGCTGGGCCGGGCGACCATAAGTATTTCCAGGGGGGCGAAATCCTCCAGTTGATGTACTTGAGAACCTCTGGTTCTGAATACCACCATTTATATATGAATCAGAATTTCCAGCGACATTCCTCCCAGCCATAGCACCACCATAGGATGGAAGACTTGTGACTGGATCCGGTTTTGGACTGATAGAAGTTCCGTTCATCATGTTTTGTCCAGCAACAGAACCACTCGAACGCGAACCACCATAAGACTGAGCATTTCCAGAAGCCACACCCTGCTGATCTGCTCCGGCTAAAGCTGCAGGCATAGCAGTACGGTTCTCTGGAGCAGCAGAACTGTTGTCATAGCTTTTTGGTTCCCCAATCATCTCACACTGTTCAACTACAACTTCCAAATTGATGACAATTATAATCCTGAGTTTCATAGCCAATGGAAAAGGAGCAACAAAAATCAATCAGTCTATGCTCAAAAAAGAGTCATGCAAATATATACAGCATTAACAAAAATATAGAGCAAGTTTATACTTTGTTTACTTTCACAAAATAAAAAAATAACAAAAATAAGTAATAAATGATGAAATAATAGTGGTCTTGTTGTCAATGGACACATAATAGCAACATATATCTACATATAAAACAAAACACATAGCATCAATTTTTAAACAACAGAAGGGATCACCCCTTTCGCAGCGTGCATATACTAAGACACAATAACTGATGGTATCCAAAAGAAAAGCCCAAGAATTCAACATTCATGTCAACAAAATCCTAGTCAGAAAGTATCATCTGAGAGCACTTTACTTGACAGTTCACCAGTAGCAATTCATTTATTGCAATCTCGCCTACAAAACCCATGACAGTCGTGCAAAATTCAAATTAAAATCAACAGAACAAGAGCAATTATAAAGTGATGAACAAATTACCTTCTTTTAACAAATAACAGAGAAAAATATTACTGTCAATTGAGAACAGTATGACACTAGATCATTTATATCAATAGTAGTATTGCAATAAGGGAACTTGGGGAAGAGTTGATAAAGGGCATTTGCTTTATATGATTGCTCAAATTTTCTACGCTTACCCCCAGTATAATAAGAGAAAATTTCTCCATACATTTCAAAAAATAATAATAATACAGGAGCTAAAATCAAGCATGCATATACAGATTTAAAAATACAGTGAAATAGTACTTGCATCTTAAACAACTTGATATCTTCAAACAAAGTTTAATCCACCAACTTCACATGAATTGCTAGCCTAACATGCTATTTCAAATTCCTAAAAGTCTACGCATTATATGATTGGATCCCAATCTAGAGCTATGAGACAACAGTTGACACTAAAACAAACTATAACTCTTCCATCTAAGTTCAACTAGCTCACGTTCCCAATCATGCTGTTTGAGAGCTTCCGGTCTTCAATTTGCCAATTTAAATGGAAATTCAAGGCACCTATCAATACACTAATGCCGCCAGACATTCAGCAGAGCATAACAAACTAAAAATCAGAAGTCAAACTTATAGATAACGCTTCATATAATAAAAACCGACCGAGCAAGGGAGGTTTTTCTCTCGTGACTCCTATATGAAATTTGTCCGTCTTATCTGTATGCCTTCAATTTTTAGCCTCCTTACTTCTCCCCCACCCCTCCTCTCTCTCTCGCAAGCTCTCTGATCCGCCCCGATTTGCCTATCAGATCCTCTCTCTCCCTACCTCTCCGACCCGCCGCCCTCCCCTCTCTTTCGCTCTCCGATCGGCGCCTCTTTCTGCCTCTCTGATCTGGCACCCACCACCCTCCCCTCTTTCTTGCTCTCTGATTTGTCCCTCTGTGCCTCTCCGATCCACTGCCCTCCCCTCCGGCCTTGTAAAGCCCCCGACAGCAATAGACTGCCGCATCCACCGCAAAATCCGCCAAGCTCTGCGATCTCCAGTGCCTATTCCTCCACAATCACCACAACAAACTGTGAGCTTTCTTTATTTTTTTTCTTTATTTTTCTTTTTTTTAAATTTTCTATCCTTTTGATCGCTTTTGATGATTTGGGTTCTTCTAAAGGTACACGAAAGAGGTTGTGTTAATTATTGGCGTTTCGGTGAAATTTTTGTGCCCCATTCTTCATTTGATCCGATATATGTCCTTGATTGCTCTCTTCGCTTTCTCTTCTGCTGCCCTTGAGAGACCCTTTTGTCCAATACACTCCTCCACTTTAAAGGTATATGATTCTTCTCTCAAATTTCATATTTTGGTTAAAAGTTTCTTGTTATTGTTAGTGGGCAGTAGCCTAAGAATACTGTAATGGAAGATTACATGCTTTTGAGTGTTGATTTTTGTTGATTAACTTTGTATTGAAAGGCAGAATTTTTTTCTTGGCAAATATGAGATTGGGGGTCTTTAGATTGGGTTGTAGGTCATTCATCATTTCTCCAACTTATTGGGCCAAATTCTTGGGGTTTGTCTTGTGGGTATCTTGATGCCTTCTTCCTTATGACCAATTGGGCATGAGATCATGCTATTGTTCAGGATACTTAAGTTTCTAATCTATATAGTTTTAAGTTCACGTGTATCTTTGTTGTCTTAAAAGTCGGAAGATTTTTCCCCCTTATAAAGTTGGTTATGATGAATGGGTACTTGGCTCTGTCAAAATTGATGAAGCCTGCTTTAATATGAAGAGCATAGTGCCATTGTGTGTTTTCGAAAGGGTTTCAGACTTTGAATTTGAAAGTGTAAGGACCTAAGTAAATGACTTGGAGAGAGTGAAGAAATTTGGACATACAAATTGTATTTATCAGAGTGATAAAAGATATGATGATGCTCATTCTCGAGAGCAGTGGGTTTGATTTTGTAAATAGGCTTTTAGCATAAGAGAAAGACTTAGCTTTTGGATATTGTTTCATATATTGAAATTTAATTATGCAAGGGAGAACCCACATGTTATATGTAGTGTTGCCCGAAAAGTAGGTTTGTGCATTTAAATTTTATGTATGGCACAAGAAACCAAGAAAAAGTTTTCACCTTGATTGCTAGCTTAGTGAACCAAGAAGCCATTTGGAGATCATGGCATGAAGAGCATGTAAGCTAACACCCGAGCACTTCAGTACAATTATTCAATCATTTGATCTTTTGAGAATTCTAATTTGTTATGTATTTGTTTGTCCCTTGATTAGGTCCTGCAACTGGTTTTCCCATTTTAGCTTGCTGATTGAACTTTGTGATGGGACATGCAACCTCAATGATCAAATTGTTGGGTTCCTGAACCTAGCACACCAGTGCAATTCCTTGCTATTTTCTTTTCTTCAAAAACTTGATAGCTTTATATTTTGTATATTATTTACTACTACTTTTAAATTTTGGGAACTTTTTCCTTTTTTTCCTCTCTTTTTATGTAGTAGCTAACAGTGATGGATTATTTGATGATTCAGAAGAAAAATATGAAACAAAACAAAAACAAAATGATAGAATTAAACCTTCTTGTACTTTCTCAAGAATTAAATAACATGCATAGAATAAAGAAAGTAGAAGTCATCAGAGAAAATGTAGAGATTGTTGAAATAGACATGGAGCGCGATAGGTCAAAGGAACTTACCCCCATTGTTGTGTTAACAAGTGGATCCAAACTCATAATCAAAATGGGCTCTCTTATTTTCAAAATGTTATTACTAGAAAGGTATTGTAAATTAACAAATTTTTTAGTTTAAATTTTATTGTTGATTGTAGTATATTTTGATATTTCTGATGCGCATGATTATAATTTAAGTTGAAAGAGATGGTACTGAAGGGGTTGGGATTAAATCCACAAAAGGTACCCTTTGCATTGACTCAAGGTAAATAATATTTTTTTTTTCTTTTCTGATTAAATAAAAGAAGAATGATTGTAAATTCTTTAAGATATTCTCTACTTTGATATATCTTTTAAAATATCATTTTGAAAAAATTGTTGGTTATTCATAAAATTACATATACAAGAGAGAATATGGATACACTACATATTGTCATGAAGCATTGACATTAGAAAGATGGTTAAAAGATTAACCAAATCATTTCACGATGCTTATGTAGTATATTTCATAAAATTTTGTTTTCTTTGTTTTTGTCATATTAATTAGTTGTCATGCTACATGTGGAGTTGCTTATAGGTACAGCAAGTATTCATTATCATTACAACCAATAACAATTCCTATGCTTTTCACATCAAGCACGTGTACCCAAAGGCACAACATCTAGATCAAGCAAGAAGAACCATCCGATTGAAGAAACGATTTGAAAAAATATACAACTGAACAAACTATGACCTTTTGTGATCTTTCTCTGTATACATGTACATATCTTACACTTTTTGATCTCCCTATGTAATATAAGCCTTGGTCGTTAAGAATGCTTAGTTTTATATATGCATTGGTCGTTAAGAAAAAAAACAAAACACAGAACAAATTTTACTAACAAGTTAAACTGCATGGATTAACGGTATGGAATTACTAAAATCCACTTTATTTCATGTTATGTCTTTTAAGATTTATACTTTGCAGATCATGTGATCCAGTGCTTGAGATATTGATTCCATGGCCAGAACCGGTCAAAAGGAGGAGATTAAATGAATCTGTTTTACAAATATCGTTTGCGTTTGTCTTGACTCTTGTAGTGCAACAGGTTCCTGATGTTGAGGCCTTGAGGGTCTTGCGAAGGATAAGCACCAGCTCACGAGAACTCCCACCACATTTTGCTTTGCAAACAAGGTTTTTTTTCCCCTTTAATGTTTACTATTATTAGTTGATTTTGCCTTATTATGAGTTAATTTGATAATCCATGTGATGAACACTAGAGACATGCATACAGAAGTTGAACTCAAACTTTGCATTCTTGTTCCAAATGATCTCTGCTTGCGCGCGTTAGGAGGGGTTCAATGTGTCTATGAGCTTTTTATGATGTAACAACATTATGTTTACTCATTAATCCATTTTGCAGGTTTCATATTAAAGAATATCCAGCATATGATAAGAGTCTTTCCATATCACATGGGCTATTGCTAGAAAATGTTATATTTTTCATCTTACTGCAATGTTGCGGAATCATCTGTTTTCAATTTCACTGTAATTTCAATTTCACCAGTATGCTTGTTCGACATTCTTGATTATCAAATCATGCATTTTCACTGACCTAATAGTTAAACAACAGGCGGCGTCCTCTCCCAATCATGCATTTTCACTAACAAATCATGCATTTTCACTGTCCTCACCCGCTCAAGCAATCCTCTGTCAAGAGGCGGCATCCTCTGGCGATCGGTGACTATCTCCAGCAGTCACTCACTGATCTCTCCCTCTACCCCCCCCCCCCCCCCCCGCAGGAGGGGGGGGTGCTCCGGCAATCCTCTGTCAAGAGGTGGCATCCTCTCGCGATCAGTGACGATCTCCAGCAGTCGGCGACGGCGAAATCGAGAGCCGCGAAATCGAGAGCCGAAATGAAATCCTAATTTCCTGCGATTAGTTAGCTAGGGTTTGTTCTTGCTACTTTGGGTTGTGTTACAAGTTTTGATATCGCGGTTGACCTTCTTCAGACAACTGCTCCTTCGACGCTGCCAATCTCGGTAGGTCGGTTTCCCACCGCTTCGCGATATGCTAGTTCTATAACGCTCACAAGTAATTGAGAAATATGAAAAGAAAAAAGATCAGCTAAAACTAAACCGTATTCAACACTAATAAAAATTGTACTCTTCCATCTAACTTCGCGTTGCTTGCAGTCCTAATCCCGCACCTTAATTCTACTTGCCTTCAATTTCCCGGTTTAAAATGGAAAACTGAAGCATCTATTAATACACTACGTTGATATTTAACAAACTACAGAATGCCAACACACAATTTCAAGTCAAGACTTATTCTTTAAAACTTCTCGTCTCAACAATCCAAGAAAATGCAAAAATAAATAAAATGTCAACCAAAACAAAATCATCAGGAAACCGAAGAAGAAAAAGAATCGCGAACCTGCGCCCTTGGATGACGTTACAGATGAACTCGTTCAACTGGACAATGGATCCCTTCCGCAGCCGTTCCTCCTTCACGATGGTGTTCATCTGCGTGGCGAGCATGGCCTGCTGCACGTGGTCCCCGTCGGAGAGCAGCATCCGGTACCTCTCCGCCGTGCTCTGCGCCGTCGACACCTGCCTGATGTCGCTCACTTGCAGCAAGGGCTTCTCCACCACAGCCCCGCCGGAGATCAGCGAGATCGCGCTCCTCGTTAGACTCACCGAAGTCATCTCCGATGAAGCTCCAGGTCAGAGATCGGCGGTCGTTGGAGAATTTTAATCGATTAATGGAGTGAAAGAGAGAGTTGAGAGTTGTAAAACCCTAGAAAAGATGAAAAAGGTAACCGTGTTTTGGGTTTTAGTGGGAAAATTTTGGGGATTTTTTTGGCTTAAATTTCGAGTCCCGCCATTTTCGGCCCGCAAAAGGGCGGACAAATCCCAAAATGACGGATGTGTCCGCGTCCTGCTGGAATAAACCACACCTGCTGTCTAAGCACCCAAGAGGGATGTAATGGGCACAGTAGGACCCACAACCCCGGGGGGAATCCTTGGGTTCTTAAAAAAAATTTAGGGAGACGGGAACTGGAAGTAGTGCGCCAAGTGGCAAGTGCTCAGTAGCCGCTAGGCTCACATGTGTGCTTTGGGATCCGTGCTCATGTCAGTTGATGGTGATAGTGATCATGTCTCTATCAATCAATCAATCAATATGCCCCAGCCTTTATATCCGGCTCCCATTGGGTCATAGGTTTTTATGGGCTGGATTTTATTGGGCTGAATCTTTATCTTTTGTATTTGTTGGAGAAATAATAATAATGATAAACAATAAAATAAATAAATAAATAGAAACCTTCTCTACATTCCTTTTTCTTTCTTTCTTTGATTTTTTTTTTTTTTTTTGGCTAAAAATTTAGCTTTTTATTCATAACTACATCATATACATGTTGTCGGGCATTTTTTCGGTGTTTGAATGTTGTAAGGAAGTGTGGTTTGAAAAATGTTATGTCTTTTTCGGTGTTTGGATGGTAATGTAAAAGCGAAAATAGAAAAGTTAACCATAAAGTTGACCGCAAAATAATATTAAAATAAAATTAATTAAGAAAAATAAAAATTAGATTGTAATTATAATGCAAGTGAGATTTACATGACCACAAAATTAATTGTTTTGAGTTACAAGTTATTACAAATGAGATTTATATAGCCATAAATTATCTGTAGCACTGTGAAAGTGAGGGAGTAATTGCGTAAATGGGCTTCGCTGAGAAAAAGGAGGCCTTTTTGTGGGGACAGATAGGATAGTGACAAGAGCACATGAAGCCCATAAGAAACAAAGATCAAAAGCTAAGCCACTCGTTCTTTACCCCACGTGTTGCCTATTGATCCTCAAAATGGGCCCAAGCTACGTGAATATCCCCACGTTACCAAAACATCGGCCTCCAAGTCCATTTGTTTAGGCCCGACCCAGTGCCGATCCAGCCAGAACCCAACTTTAGTGCGTTCGGATCCGGAAACGCGCAACGACCCGCGTCCGCCGATGGTGATGAAGTGGACGGAAGTAAGAAAATAGGGAAGTATAATTGCTCAGTTCCCTATCTATCCAAACACCGAAAAAGAAAAATAAGAAAAACTCCTTTTTCTTTTCTCTTTTCTCTTTTGCACAATCATTTCCTCACTTCCAGAGTGCTACAGTTAATTTTGTGGTCATGTAAATCTCATGTAATAAGTTGTAACACAAAACAGTTAATTTTTTGATCATGTAAATCTCACTTGCATTCTAATTACAGTTCATTTTTTATTTTTTTAATTAATTTTTATTTTAGTATTATTTTACGGTCAACTTTGTGGTCAACTTTTCCACTTTCACTTTCACATTACTATCCAAACACCTGAAAAGACAAAACATTTTCCAAACCATACTTCCGAATAAAATCGAAACACCGAAAAACTTACTAACCAATTACTAAGTTTCAAAAGAAATTATTACCACTTCCTCAATTCCTCACTACCTCACTTCCACCCTTAACCAAACCGGGCCGAAGACGAAGTGCTGATCTCATTCTGTGGGCAGTTGGCAGCATGAGTCATGGTCACACTGTGGACCCATCGCGAGGCGCCCGCGTGAATGCAACGCTGGATTAGTGGCATTTCTATAATTTACTCCGAAGTCGAGGGGCTTTTAGTTGGACGGGGGAGAATCAGCATGCGAGCTTCGCCCCGCATCAATGGCGCGCTGCCACCGGCTCATCGGACAGCTGCCCCGCTGAGAACACAAGAGAGTTTCATCTTCTTCACACAAACTATCACGTGGCACTCCACTCAAAACATTTTACGGGACCCATCGATGAATGTAACTGAGGTTGCTGTTTGCTATTTGAAATAAATCAGGCGATCTAAACCCGCTAACCGCGGGCGCGTTTTATTTGGTCCGTTTTGCCCTCCATTTCTTCCGCAACGAGACGAAGCGGCGGTGGCATGGCCTCAATCTTGCAACCCCAAGCTGGGGCACGATGGTAAGTTACTGTATTGGGTTCTCTGGCTAATTTTTTATATTATTATAATATTATATAATACAATATAAACTTGTTACTGATCCCCCTTTGGTCCGTGAATTCCTAGCCAAACGAAAAAGCTTAGATCAGATCTTACCGGGACTCTCTCTCTCCGATCATGGGCAGAAAATTCTTCGTCGGCGGCAACTGGAAATGCGTAATTTTTCTCCCTTTGATCTGTTAATGATTGAGCTTAGGTTGTACATCTGATCATCTTTTGATGAATTTTGTTCGAGTACATATGATATGATCAGACCTAGGTTTCTTGAGGATTTTATTGTCGAGTACTAATTTGGTCACTGAAACGTGATTTTATTTTATTTTATTTATATGTGATATTGGATTTCGATTTGGATTTGTGTAGAATGGGACAGCTGAAGAGGTTAAGAAAATCGTGAGCACACTGAATGATGCCAAGGTCCCCTCACAGGATGTTGTTGGTATGGATTTAATTTTTTTTTTTTCATTTCTAAAATCTTTAATATTCGTTGCTCTTAGTTCTAATTTATCCATCATTTGAACTAATTTTTTTCTCAATCTGCAAATCACGAGCATCTCTTTGTCGCTAGAATATTTTGTGGAATTGATGTGTAATTATCAGTAATTTTAAAATAAGAGCGAAAGCATCAATCATATTACTGATTTTTCTGCAAACTCTTGCGCAGAATTACTTATCACTGAATTTAATTGAAATTAAATTTTTTAAGATTCTTATTCTCGAGGGAGAACTGTTATCATCCATGTAGAGCATGTTGCATGTCCAGATAATTTTTTCATTGATTATTGAGCCATTGCTTTCATTAACTGTCACTATTATATCGGAGAACAGAAAATATATTTGGGATATTTATTTGGAAAAATTTAGAATTTTGGGTACCTATTGCATTTGTGACTTTGTTATGTATCAGTATTGAAAAACTTTAATATTTGCATAATGCACTGTGACAACATATGTTGAATTTCTTTGGTTGTTGCAATGGTATCTATTATAAATAACATAAGTTAAAGTTTTTTTAATTGTTGCAATGGTATCAATTGATGGTTTCCCTTGCAGAGGTTGTTGTAAGCCCTCCATTTGTCTTTCTTCCAATGGTGAAGAGTTCCCTGCGCTCTGATTTTTATGTTTCTGCACAAAATTGCTGGGTCAAGAAAGGTGGTGCTTACACTGGCGAGGTTAGGTAATATCTTGCTTGTCCAAAATTAACCAATCTTTAAAGTTGATGTCTGACTATTCTAAGTACTGAATTACCTTTAAGTTTTCAAAAGATTGATTGTATAATTACGGATTTCCGAAAACTGTTTTTTAACTTACTTTTTGGCGAAGAATAGGCAGTTCACTTGGGGACTTACTGTTCCAGTGGTATTTGCATCCATATGTTTTTGAATGTTTAGATCTCTATATTCTCATTTCTTCACAAGAAAACCTTACTTCAGTTGAATATATGGTATATTAAATCCTATTTAGCATTGTGGCTGTTAGAATGACTTGTCCTATTTTTTCAATGTGTTTTTTGTTTATTTGACTTTTTGATGCTGAATCCTTTTCAGTGGGTTATAGTAATCACTAGTTCTTGATTAGAAGAACTTTTCTGTGGAGCATACAGGCAATATATCTCGTTGAATTTTCAAGCTTTTATCTTCAACATGCAATACCATGGCTATTCAAACACAAAATCTCTCTGATATCTAATTTAAGATGTCTGTTTACTCATATAAGTCAATTCACACGGCAATTAGAAATTTGAAAGCAAAACACTTCTCTTGGTTGTCTTTTGACTGTCATTTATCACTAATCATTGCTACACCATTTCGATCATTACGTGGCTTTTGATATTTGGTGACTTTGGTCTGTTACATCTGATATTCACATTTATGTTGTGACAGTTTGTCCATTGGTTATCAAATTTTGGAAGCACATAGACAATTCTGATTTTTTTTGGGTCTAATTTGATTAATTTTTGTTTCATAGTGCGGAAATGCTTGTCAACTTGGGTGTTCCTTGGGTTATTCTTGGCCATTCTGAAAGAAGAGCATTGTTAGGTGAATCAAATGAGGTACATTCTCAGTCTATGGTTTTGTGCATACATGTATGAACTAGTAGCCTTATTGACTACCATTGACCTTAAAAGCTAAATAGTCAACTAGATGTTTATTCTTCCCATGCTTGTGGATGAGATAATTTTTTTAAGGATATCTCTAAGGCTTCCAACTATATTATGACTTTATGGACAATGGAATCATAATTATTTCTTGGTTATAGAGTTTGTGAAAGCAGTTTCTGCAGTTAGCATGACTAGTTTACTGTTATACATATTTAGTTTTTTATTTCAATAAAAAATTTGTTCATAGTTTGTCCTATATTCATTGTGCTTTACTTGGATTGTATGATTTCTATGCAGTTTGTTGGTGATAAAGTTGCATATGCTCTCACACAAGGTTTGAAGGTAATTGCATGCGTTGGCGAGACTCTGGAACAGCGAGAAGCAGGGTCAACAATGGATGTTGTTGCTGCACAAACGAAAGCAATTGCTGGTAATATATTTTTTTCCCACCAGAATTTAGGGGATTTATCATTCCTGCTATTCTTGGTCTTCATTTCAATTTACCAGAAAACTTCTGTTAGGTAGTTTGGATCTCAGATTTATGCTTTACCTGTTCAGATGAATATGTAGATTGTGTGTTGCATTCTTCCAGAAAAAGATTGCATGCTATAACGGTGTCTAGTATATTTTTAAACAAGTCTATTGTCTTGTGTATTTGGCTGCTAGTTTCTCCATTGCAAATTTGATGGTTATTGGTAAAAAAAAAGTTAGCAATGACGGTGAATTTGCTTTTCCCGTCTTCATTTTCTGTTGATGCTGCTTCACAAGTTTGGACGACTCTTCTTTCAAACACAATCCGTAAATCATAGAGATTCTTGTTTATGACTGACAAGGATCATGTTTCTGACTTAAGAAAAATTTGTGCAAGTTGTGCATATTGTTTACAAAAATTCCATACAACTTGTGCATATCGTTAAAATTTGCATGATAGACAGAGTAGTACAAAAATTCCAACCCTTAAAATTAGACAGTGGAAAAAAAAAGGACAACTCAGTTGCTATTTGTTAGTTTTTTTCTCATTTTGGCAAATCATAAATGTCAGATCTTGATAATGAAAAGTAAACTTAGTGAAGAATGGAGCTTGCTAACTGTAAATAGCAAGCATTACTACGTGAATCAGAACTAATCCCAGAAGAAACCCATATTTAAACCTGTGATTTTAACATTTTGCTAATTGTGAATGGGTGCGGCAGAGAAGTAATCACCACAGGAAAGTTATCTATGAACCTCTGTTGAAATGATTTCCTAACTGTACTGCCCAGTTTGATGAGGCTGACTTAAAGCTTTTAAGCAGAACATGAAATGATAAGGAACATGAAACGATTTCCTAGGGGATGATGAGACTAACATCAGTATAACATAATTATACCATTATGTTATATGAGTAACATTTCAAAATGGACTGTATATTTTCCAGTAAAATTATCGCAGTAATGAAATTAGTTGATGATCCCTTGTTTGTTTGTTTTTTTTGAAGAGTCTCTGTATATGGAGTATAATCAAATCTCAATTATATGTTTTGACCTTTTCAGTTACAGTTTTGCATATTCATTTCAAGTGTTAAACGTTCTTGCTTCCAGACTAAAGTTACTTAATAAATTCTCTTGCAGATCGGATACCAGATTGGACCAATGTGGTAGTTGCTTATGAGCCAGTTTGGGCTATTGGAACTGGCAAGGTTGCAACCCCAGCTCAGGCCCAGGAAGTAAGTTCAACTAGAATTATACTTGATTGCTTTTGTTGTTTCTCTTGCATTTCTGTAAACCTTATGTTGGCGACGTGAGATATTATTATGGCAACAACACCCCCCACTCTGCAAGACTGTTTTGGTCAAGTCTTTTGGTGCTCAGACCAACTCATTGATAGCCATTGCTTATATATACCTGCTGCTAGTTGCTAAGTACCCTGTCCACATTAGCATGTTATTCTGAAGTTTGCATGCTTATGTTGTGGTATAGTAACTCTGAGAGATTCCATCATGTGAACCAAATTATTTCAAAGTAAAAATAATATGTTCTTTTCAAAGTAGAATATTGCATCACTTTCTTCGGTGTCTAGTTATTATCTTTAGGTGGTAATTGATCACCCATAAAATACTTTTGCTGTTCAGGACATCACCTTGGATGTATATCATCTTTTTTTTGCTTCTGGTATGTTTTGGCGATAAGACCCTACCATTCTGCAAGATTATTTTTGGTCAATTCCATTGGTGATCACATTAATACTTCACTTTCTTTGGTGTCTAGTATTTATCTATAGGTGGTAAGTGATCACCCATAAAATACTTTTGTTGTTCAGGCCATCATCTTGGGTACATGTGATCGCTTTTTAGCTTCTGGTAATTAATGCAATAAAAACCTACCATTCTGCAAAATTATTATTGGTACATTCCTTTGGTGATCCCATTAATTTGGACATAGCCATGTTTATGCATACCTGTTGCAATATCATCAACTTCCTTGTTCACAAGAGCATGTAATCTACAATTCAATTGTCAGATTGTGGTACGGTTCTGCTGCAATGTTGTCAAGTACCTTGTTCAGAAGAGCATCTATCTCATATCTTGCTGAATTTGTTTATAAAGATAAATTGAAATTTCCAAGCTCTGTGTTCCTTCTTTGTTCACGAAACAGCCACAACATCTAAATGATGCATTATATGATATCATATGGCGCCTGACTGCTTCTGAAGGTGTTCCTTATTTATTGATGCGAGGTTTTCATTAAGCTATATTTCAATTAAATTTGTGGCAGGTACATGAAGGTCTGAGGAAGTGGCTCAGCAAAAATGTGAGCGCTCACGTTGCTGAATCAACCAGGATCATTTACGGAGGTTTGTAATTCCCTAGACGCTGGTCTGACTTACCAATATGTATATGTTTTAATCCACTCTAATGTTCCTACTATTTGTGAATTGATGTTTAGTTCTTTATATACAAATTTCTTTTTTCTTTTTTGGGTGAGATTATGGAGTTTTTTATTTTCATTCTGCCTGTAATATAGGCTGGAAGCATTGAATACAATATTGATACATTATAACTGCAGGTTCTGTAAATGGTGCAAACTGCAAGGAACTAGCAAGCCAACCTGATGTTGATGGATTTCTTGTTGGCGGAGCTTCTTTGAAGGTTTCAATTTTTTTTTACTATTTATCTTTCGTTGCTTTAAGCTTTCCTTATCATGAAAATACCAGCACAACAAACTGTTTTATCCTAATTCTTTGTGGGTAGGATAAATTAATTTTCACCTC
The DNA here is from genome assembly GCA_038442645.1 of Agave tequilana. Lineage (NCBI taxonomy): Eukaryota > Viridiplantae > Streptophyta > Magnoliopsida > Asparagales > Asparagaceae > Agave > Agave tequilana. The sequence continues at coordinate 29,172 of JAVJIF010029004.1, forward strand.
AAAATTTTGATTATTACCATTAAAAAAAGGGTAAAATAAAATATCAGGGCACCTGATGTGCCATTCGTGATCAGTGATAATCATGGTTATATATGGCTGTTACTTCGCCTGCTGGCTGTCCCCAAATAACTGCATAAAATTCTGGGCCTTCCCCAGTTTCCTGCTTATGTATCCTCACTGCATGTGGCAGATGCATTGGTTGTTGGAGAGAACAATTTTCTCTATTACTTGATGGTTGCTTTTATGCTGCGGATAGTGTTTCTATTTGTCTATTCTGCTTTATGTTCTGGAGAAACCATTCACTTTCTTTTTTCACTATATTTCTATTTGTTTTGTTTCAGCCGGAATTTGTGGACATAATCAATGCTGCTACAGTGAAGTCTGCTTAAGCGAGGGCAGGTCATCTTTGATCGCGGCAGACTATTTAGAAGTTTTGTGAAACCAGCATATGTCCTTTAATTCTGCAGTTTGTAATTTTGAAACTTACATCTTGTAATATTCTGCCTGAAACTATGAGTGTAGCTTACACAACAGGCTGTGAGTATTAATAAATAAAGATCTTTTCCTGGACAGCCGAGCCCCATTTTCCTGTTTCACTTCTACGAGTGATTGCATTGTGGTATGTGAAATTCTTGTTGACGTCCTTCAATCTACAATGTGTTAAACGAAGTGCTTGATCTTGTTGATGACTGTATGTGTCGAAGGTTAGTATTGAGAGAGAGAGCTGTTTCATTGCAATAACGTGCTATGGAGCTGAAGGGTTATTTCTCCTTGCACATCGAATTGGTTCACGCAACATTTTGTATTCCATTGGATTTGAAATCTGGATTAATGTCATTCGTCTCAGTTCAGGTGAGATGATTTCCTGTGAAAAAACTACTGAAGTTTTTTCAATTTTTCGTTGATGATTTGAGGTTTCGCTAATGGTGATGCTCTATCACAGTTCTTATTAATGCTCTCTTTGTCTGTCTTTCTTGATGGATCTATTTGTCAAAAAAAAATTAACATCATTAATCTCAATTCATAAGCAAAACTTGTTGAAATCATCGGTATATATTCTGACATAATCTGGGATCTCAATCAGCCTTTGTTTTTGAAATCTTAGTCTACATTGTTTCTATTGTGCACAAGACTTCTTATGAATCTTTCAGGATATTGTTTGGACGAGGGGTGAAATCAAAATCGATGAGTAAAGGTGAAAACTTCTCTGAGGATGAAGCTGAGGACAACAAGGCAGCCAGATTTCAGAAACAGTGATGCCTGCAGCCCTCTGCAGGAGGGTGTGATCCTGCAACAATCAAGTGTGAAGAAGTTTGGATCTAACGAGCTTAAAAGCGCAACCGGGGACTTTCACAAGGACAATCTTTTAGGCAAGGGTGGCTTTGGTCCAGTCTTCATGGAGTGGGTCGATGAGCACACTCTTGCACCCTCTGAGCCTGGGTCGGCAGTGGTTGTCGCAGTGAAGATGCTCAGCGAATAATCAGGGTCATAGCTATTGGTTGTTGGAGGAGAGATACTATTAGAGGAGGTGATGTGCTGTCAAAGATCGCCGAGGAAGTCGACGACAAAAGCCGAAGAAGACAGCAGCAGCAGAAACCAGCAGCAGCAGCAGGTCTGGCAGAGGTCGGTCGACCGGTCCGGTCGACCGACGTGCACAACGTGCACAGGAGTCGGGCGGTCGACCGGTCCGGTCGACCGACCTAGAGAAGCCAGCTACGGGAAGAATCGGTCGACCGATCCGGTCGACCGACCAGGGAGCACCAAACTTACGGGCAGAATCGGTCGACCGTCCGGTCGACCGACCTGAAGAGATTAAGTCTCTCAGTTGTATCGGTCGACCGGTCCGGTCGACCGATCGACGGGTTTGGGCAAAAATCTGCTGCTCCGCAAATTGCGGAGCAGCGAGTATAAATACATTTTTGGGCTGTTCTAGGGTTTCCAACCTGCGAAATTAGAAGGCTAAGAGTTCTCTTGTATTGAGAGAGGCTAAGAGCCATTGTAATCATCTTCCCTAATACAAAACTCTCCATTGATTGCCCCGAGGACGTAGGCACGTTGGCCGAACCTCGTTAGATTTGTGTTTTTGCGATTGCTTATTCTTCGTGGATTGATTTCATTGTTTCTGTGATTGAGATCGATTGGATCCTCTATTGGTTTGTGTCTCCTCGCACAACAAGTGGTATCAGAGCATCCAGGTTGCTCTTTGGGATTTCTGAAGATCCGGAGGCCTCGAGATCGGATCCGGTGGAGATCGTGTGTCGATCTCGGATCTGAGGTATTGGGTGTTCGAGGGATCGTGTGTCGATCTCCGGAGGACTCAAGGAGGGTTTCTTGGATCGGTGGTGAAATAGATCTGGTGAGAAACTCGAGCTAGGGTTTCACGGGAGAGGTAAAAATCACATTTTTATCTCGGTAATAGATCTATTTTTCAAGTCATTTGATCTTCCGCATAGTTAGAGGGTCAAAGAAAGAATCTCAATGGCAGAGGAAGTTGCATCTGTTAGAACAATGAATACTCACCCTAGAATCGAAGTTGTTAAGTTCAATGGCACTAAAATTTTGGGATGTGGAGGTGTGAGGTGATGGATGCGTTGAATGCATCTAATCTGGAGGATACTCTCCTATTGGAGAGGAAGAAGAACACTACAACAGATGAGGAATGGGCAAAGATGAATAGATCGGCATATGGCTTGATTCGTTCATGCTTGACACAGGATATCAAATACCTTGTGCAACATGAGACGTCTGCAAAGAAACTGTGAGAAACCCTAGAAAAGAAGTACCTGACAAAGAGCGTGGAATCCAGGTTACAGCTTAAGAGCAAGCTGTATCAGTTCAGGATGAAGAGGGGGAGCACGGTAAATGAGCACATAAACCGGTTTACAAAGCTTCTTACAGACCTGATAAACGTGGATGTCAAGGTAGAAGAGGAAGACAAGGCAGTCATTCTCCTGAACTCGCTCCCATCGGAGGAGTATGAGACATTCACCATGACGTTTATAAATGGTAGACAGACTTTGGACTACCATGAGGTGTCGTCTGCATTGATGAGCTATGAGACAAGGAAGAAGGAGCGGCATCCTTCTCAGTCAGGGTCATCAGTGGAGGCATTGGAGGTGAGAGGCAGAGGTTCATCTAGAAAGGGAAAGGAGATCAGGGGAAGATCGAAGTCCAGGCCGGGATTCAAGGATCTTAAAAGAAATCAGTGCGCATTCTGCAAAGAGATTGGGCACTGGAAGGTTGACTGTCCAAAGTACAAGGGAAAGAAGAAGGAATCAAACTCTGAGGCGAATCTAGCAAGAGTGAAGAAGGCTGCAAGCGGTAAATCACAGGCAGATGGTTCAGATTCAGATTCTTCAGTGTTCTCTTTTTCAGTGACCGCTCCCGTCGTAGGCTACTCGGGGGAAACGAGTGGATCCTGGACACAGGTGCTACATATCATGTATGCCCTAATCGAGATTGGTTTACCAGTCTTGAGAAGTTGGAGGGATGTTCGGTCGTCATGGGCGATGATCATCCATGCATCATGGAGGGTGTAGGCACGATTCCGATCAGGATGTTTGACGGGATGGTGAGGGAGCTGAAAGAAGTGAGATATGTACCTCAGCTGAAGAGGAACTTGATCTCTGTGGGTGCTTTGGAATCATTGGGGCTCAGTGTGTCTATTAAAGAAGGTGTTCTTAAAATGACAAAGGGCTCAATGGTGGTGTTGAAGGCCGACCGCCGGAACAATTTGTATTACTTGAAGGGTAGTACAGTGACAGGGCAGGTCAGCTTCTACCAGTCAGAAGGAAGATTCGACCTGGCTGTGGCACATGAGGCTGGGACATGCAGGGAAAAAATCATTGCAAGCTCTTGTAAGAAAGGGGCTGCCGAAGGGTGCAGAGACCTGCAAGCTGGATCTGTGTGAACATTGCATCATAGGCAAGAAGATGAAGGTGAAGTTTGGCACAGCTTCACACTGCACCGAAGGCATTCTTGATTATGTTCATACAGATGTATGGGGACCCACCAAGACTGCATCAATTGGGGAAACCACTATTTTGTGTCGTTCATCGATGACTATTCTAGGCGCTGCTGGGTGTACACCATGCGACACAAGAATGAAGTCTTAGAATTGTTTGTGAAGTGGAAGGCTAATTTGGAGAGAAGCACGGGAAGGAAGGTCAAGGTTCTCCGTTCTGATAATGGAGGAGAGTACATATCAGACCCTTTCCAAGAGCTATGTCTTGATGAGGGCATAGAGAGGCACTTCACAGTGAGAGAGACTCCGCAACAGAATGGGGTGGCTGAGAGGATGAACCGGACCTTGCTAGAGAAGGTTCGGTGTATGTTGTCCAATGCAGGATTGCCAAAGAAGTTCTGGGCTGAAGCTTTGGGATATGCAAGCCACCTCGTCAACAGGTTGCCGTCGTCTGCAATAGGGGGGAAGACCCCTCTGGAAGCTTGGTCGGGTAAAGCTGCTGAAGATTATGATATCTCCAGATTTTTGGATGTCCAGCCTACTATCATGTAAAAGAAGACAAATTGGATCCGAGAGCGAAGAAAGGAGTGTTGTTGGCTTCAAGAAAGGAACCAAGGGGTTCAAGATTTGGGATCAACAGGACAACAAATTCATAATCAGCAGAGATGTCACTTTTGATGAGGCCTCGATGATGAAGCCTACAGTCTCTCAGCAGGTGGAGACTGAGAAGACCAAGGAGCTATTGCAGCAGGTGGAGACTGAGAAGACCAAGGAGCTATTGCAGCAGGTGGAGAGTGATGCAGATCCACCATCTCTAGAAGACTCAGTATCAGTGAGAATCATTCCTGAGGTGACACAGGGAGGTGATCAAGTTGCAGAAGAAGATGCTGAGGTTGTTGAAGAGGATCAGGAACAGGTTATGGATACGGTTCCAGATCCCACTGCAGTTGGGAGACCAAGGAGGAATGCTAGGAGACCTGGCTGGCTCACTACAGACATGGTGATTGCTCATGCACTTCCAGTTGTTGAAGAGGCCATTCCATCTACTTTCAGGGAAGCTGAAATAAGTTCAGAAGCTGGAAAGGGGCTATGAATGAAGAGATGCAGTCTCTTTATAAGAAACAACACATGGGAACTGACCAAGTTGCCCAAGGGGAAGAAAGCCATAAGGTGTAAGTGGGTATTTGCTAAGAAGCAGGGATCACTCCAAGAAGATAAAGTGCGCTACAAGGCAAGGCTGGTGGCTAAAGGCTACGCACAGAGAGAAGGGATCGACTACAACGAGGTGTTCTCCCCAGTTGTTAAACACTCGTCTATTCGGATCCTATTAGCCTGGTGGCGCAGAACGAGTTGGACCTTGACCAACTAGATGTAAAGACCGCCTTTCTCCACGGCGATCTTGAGGAGGAGATCTACATGACTCAGCCCACAGGTTACAAAACTGCAGGGAAAGAGGAGTTGGTATGTAAGCTGAAGAAATCGCTGTACGGTTTGAAGCAGTCTCCAAGACAATGGTACAAGCGATTTGACAGCTTCATCATGAAGAAAAAGTACACAAGAAGTCACTTCGATCCATGTGTATACTACAACAAGTTACCATCAGGGGAGTATATCTATCTACTGCTCTATGTAGATGATATGCTGATTGCTTCTAGGTCAAGATCTGCTATTGATTCTCTGAAGAAGACGTTATCGTCCGAGTTCGAGATGAAGGACCTGGGGGAAGCAAGAAAAGTATTGGGCATGGAGATCACAAGGGACAGGGATGCTGGCAGGATAAGCTTGACTCAGAAGGGCTATCTGGAGAAGGTACTGCAGAGGTTTAATATCGGGAAAGATACGAAGACTGTAAGTACACCAATGGCGCCGCATTTCAAGTTGTCAGCGAAGATGTCTCCAAGGAGTGTTCAGGAGCGTGAGCATATGACTCATGTTCCGTATGCCAATGCTGTGGGTAGCTTGATGTATGCGATGGTGTGTACAAGGCCGGATCTTTCACAGGCAGTTTCCATGGTTAGCAGATATATGCATGATCCAGGTCAGGGTCATTGGGAAGCTGTGAAGTGGATCCTGAGGTACATCAAGGGTACTGTTGATGTAGGCCTCGTATTTGAGAAGGACAACACCAGGAAGCAAGAATGCATAGGGTACGTGGATTCGGACTATGCAGGTGACCTTGACAAACGCCGGTCGACTACTGGGTATGTATTCACACTCTCACAGGCACCGGTGAGTTGGCGCTCCACACTTCAGTCCACAGTTGCGTTGTCGACTACAGAGGCGGAGTATATGGCCTTGACCGAGGCCATGAAGGAGGCGATTTGGCTTCAGGGTTTGCTAGATGACTTGGGAGTGGAACAGGATATCTTGAAGATACACTGTGACAGTATGAGTGCCATTTATTTGGTAAGGAACCAAGTCTACCACGCAAGGACGAAGCACATTGATGTCAGGTACCACTTTGTTCGGGAGATTCTGGAGGAAGGTGACATCAACTTGTTGAAGATTCATACTTCGGAGAATCCGGCCGATATGCTTACAAAGGTGGTGACGGGAGTGAAGTTTGCACACTGCAAAGACTTGCTCCATGTCCTTCAGGTGAACTGAGCTTGCTGAAGCTCATTGGAGTGAACTACGGACGGCTTGATCCCTTGGGCAAGGGGTACGTAGGCAACCGGTTTGGTGCAGCCACTTTCGAGTCGGAATTCGGAATTCGGCTCAGATTTGAAAATCTTCACCGAGGTGGAGAATTGTTGGAGGAGATACTATTAGAGGAGGTGATGTGCTGTCAAAGATCGCCGAGGAAGTCGACGACAAAAGCCGAAGAAGACAGCAGCAGAAACCAGCAGCAGCAGCAGGTCTGGCAGAGGTCGGTCGACCGGTCCGGTCGACCGACGTGCACAACGTGCACAGGAGTCGGGCGGTCGACCGGTCGGTCGACCGACCTAGAGAAGCCAGCTACGGGAAGAATCGGTCGACCGATCCGGTCGACCGACAGGGAGCACCAAACTTACGGGCAGAATCGGTCGACCGTCCCGGTCGACCGACCTGAAGAGATTAAGTCTCTCAGTTTGTATCGGTCGACCGGTCCGGTCGCGACCGATCGATGGGTTTGGCAAAAATCTGCTGCTGCTCCGCAAATTGGCAGAGCAGATGTATAAATAGCGAGTATTTTTGGGCTGTTCTAGGTTTCCAACCTGCGAAATTAGAAGGCTAAGAGTTCTCTTGTATTGAGAGAGGCTAAGAGCCATTGTAATCATCTTCCCTAATACAAAACTCTCCATTGATTGCCCCGAGGACGTAGGCACGTTGGCCGAACCTCGTTAGATTTGTGTTTTTGCGATTGCTTGTTCTTCGTGGATTGATTTCATTGTTTCTGTGATTGAGATCGATTGGATCCTCTATTGGTTGTTGTCTCCCGCGCACAACATTG